>JANZXR010000009.1:7669108-7679779 GCA_027575705.1 Erythroxylum echinodendron
TGAATTTAATTTAATTTATTACATTTCCAATATTATTGAACTGTTTGTGAGTTGATTCTGGATTCCGGACCTGAGGTTTGAGGAGTTCGATAGTTGGGTATGTATTGGGAGTGTTTGAATTGATATAAATTTTTTACATTTGATTCTTCATGAAAGTTGAATGCCGGATTTAGGTCCGATGATTGTGAAATTTTGCCTGAACATTTGTATATGATTGTTATATATGAGATTTTCTGAAATTGTTGTATTTCATAAAATGCATGCTCAGATAAAGGCATTGTGACTTGAGTTGCTAGTATGATGTGCTTCCACGTAAAGCTGTGCTCCGTGATTTCTGATTTTGCGTGTAGATAGAGCTGTGCTCCGTGATTTCTGATTTTGCGCATAGAGCTATGCTCCGTGATTCTGTTTGACTGAGCCTTAGGGCCGGTATTTGTATCAGTTTGTGATATGCACACGGTCACAACAATAAGAAAGAATGCGAGTCTCATGCATATAATAGTTAATGATTTGCAAAGCTAAAAAGAATGATAAATTGTTATGATCTATTTGTTGCACTTAGCTATGTGGATTGTGAGATTATATGATATATCATGTTGTGCGAATATTTGGCGTGTATACATGATCTGAAAAATATATGTTAAATATATGGAATGTGTTTGAAATCTGGTGAAATCATCAATGATGGTTCACTCATAGAGTTTGCAAAACTCATAAAAATTGTAACGTGGTTTTTCAGATATGAGACAGGAGACTTAGTTCTTAGACAGGACTAAAGGACCCTTTGGATTTTGTTATGGATCAGAGGTCTGTCAGATGACTCCAGGAGTATCGTGTCTTGTATTTTGTTGTTTTTTTTAGAACCTATAAGAGGTTATGTAAATATTTGTCTAAAGGAAATAGTGTAAAGTTGTTTGGATTATTGCAATGAATGGTTTTAAAATTTAGTGACTTTCGATTATGTTAGACGATGCTATGTATAATTTGGTTTTGCTTTTGCTCTAAGATGCCATTATCATAGGATATGTACTTGAATATGCTTGAATGTTTGGGTATGTATCATGTGGTAGTGGGATGTTACATTAATAGCTTAAAAACCCTAGAAAAGCCCTTGTTTTTCATAATAGAACTAAAAATTACTTTGTTCACTAGAGTTCCTAGAAGAACGATGGCTGCTTTGACCCACCACTACCTTAAAAGGAAGGGTGTTTGAATATGGCTTTAAGGGCAGCGACGACGGTGGAGGAGGTGGGAATGGGCCACATTTTTCGAGAGGAGGAGGATGGTCTCATGAAGTGGAGGAGTAGTAGGGCTGCGACGATAGGAGTTGTGGTGGCAGGTGGTTGGTAGCGAGATTCATCACCACTGGTGGAATATAATGAGCTCAATGCTGTCTATTTAATAGGTTAGTTACTTTAGTTACTAAAATTAATTAGTTAAATTAATAGATTAATTAATTAAGGTAATTTATTATATTAATAATATTTAAGGTTAAATTATATGAATGAGTCTCACATTTAATATTAATTTAAGTTAAATATTGTAATTTAAGTATATGAGTCCCATGATGCCACATCAGATTCACGTGGCACCATGGGATCCACTTAAATATTAAAATATTATAAATATGTACCTGGTTATCGTTGATTTGTTTAAATTTTAGGCTTTAATTTGTACTCTCTAAAATGTTAAGTTTAAAGGATGTAAACGTTGAAGTTCAAATGACCGTTTTGTCGTAATTGATACTAAAAGTTAACGAATCAAATTTATGGGATAAATGATGGGTTTGAAAAGAGTTCTCAAAGTTAGAAAAAAGAATTTGTGTATCTATTACGTAATTTTGCTATTAACATTTGTTAAAGATTTAGTAATAAAGTTTAAAGATATGACAATATCATATGGATGACAAAATATAAAGACATTTTGAATTGACTAATGACAACATATAAGATATATATTAACGTCATGATAGCATAATGCAAGAGATTGTGAAGTAGAAATGAATTAAATCACTAAAAAGGTTCAAACTTTATTATAAATAAACTTAGGCTTTCAACCAGCTAGTACCTTTTGTTTATCCTCTTTACACAACTTGTAAAGCTTTTTCAAACACATTCACGTAGGTATTGTTAAAGATTGGAAATATATATTGCTTTAGCAATTGCAATGAGCCAATTTTAAAAAGTTCAAAAGAAAAAAATGAGAAAATGATCAAGTCTCCAATAAAGTACAAATTATGGTTTATTTTTTTATGTTAATTATGTTATAAACTATAAGTAATTTTAAATTAAAAAAATTTAAACAAAAAATTTCATATTTATTTGGTTGTATGCGAGATTATTCCCTAATGACTAAGTTCCTATATATATATATATACGAGAGGGTGGAACCTTCTTCTCCTTGAAGGAATAACCCCTTGGAGGCTTTGTAGTCATTAAATTGCATCTTCTTGAGGTAATTAACATTGTTAAATACCAATTTTGGCTCAGAGTTCATTAAAAGGCTAAGTTTCAAGATATGAAAGCAGGGGCAAGCATTGGAGAAACAAGTACTATATATATAGACAACTTGGATGGTTTTTGCTATTTTTTATGCTCATGTAATCGTTTTCTTATATACAGGGATTGCAGGCGGAGATAACAAATTTATCATCGTGATTATGATTTAGGAGGGAAGGATCACCACAGTAATACTGGTACGTATTAGTTAATACATTTTAGAATGCTTTTAGAATATGCTTGCTTGCTGGATATGGTTGCTTCATTATCTTCTTTCCGTCGTTCTTAATAGAAAAATTACAGACTTGATTTCTGCTAATTGAAACAAATGTTGCACTAATTATAATTATAATCTTAATTTGGCAATGATACCATCTTAAGAAGAACTAAGGAGCAGAAGATAGAAAAAGATTAAAAAAACTTGAAAAGAAAAAGAATGGTAAAGATTATGAAAAATATCTTTGCTTTTGCTATATTTTTATTATCAACAATGAATTTAATTCAACTCCCAAATGAATTCCGCACAACAATAATAGATTTAAAATATTTTTTGACCAAATTAATTTAAGTAATTTTCAAATTTTCTTTCTTAACATTTATTGTTTTTAGTTTTCTAAATAATTTAATTTTTAACTAAAAATATTTATTAATAATATTCTTCTTTCGTACTTTTTTAGGGTTAATTATAAAAAAGTCCAAACTTTTGTCGAATTTTCAATTATAGCCCAAATTTTAAAATGTAGCAATAAAATACCCAATTTTTTTCAATTCTAGCCAAAACTTCAAAAAGTGGTAATAAAATATTCAAACTTTCAATTTTCTTCAATTCTAGCCCGACATTATCTATTGCTCTTTCGATAGCCTTGGTCTTTTGTTCTTTGTTTGCTCTTTTGACGTCCCAAACTACTTTCGCATTACAGCGTACTATACCAATAAGCTTTTTGTTTTTAGTTTGTTCTCTTGATGCCTTTAGTATAAGAGCGTCGAGGCTGCGTAATATGAAAATCGAAAGGTGAGGGCGCCAAGAGAATAAACTGAAAACGAAGAAAAAAACTAAAATCAAAGTGTAAGGTCGCCAGAGCTACGTAATCTGATTTAAATCATTTTTAAATAATGACGTCATTTTAATTATATGATTAAATAATGTCGTTTCATTAATTTTCATTTGTTGTGTTAATTTTAGCCGATATGTATTAATAGTTAAGGTTTCTGAAATACGTAGTAAGTCATTTCAGCAAACTTAACGAAAATACTAACATCGGGCTAGAATTGAAAAAAAATTGAAAGTTTGAGCATTTTATTACTACCTTTTGAAGCTCAGGATAGAATAAAAAAATGAAAATTTGAGCATTTTATTGCTATTTTTTAAAGTTTGGGCTATAATTGAAAAATTGACAAAAGTTCGAGTTTTTTTTATAATTAACCCTAATTTTATTAGATTTATAAATTAGTAACATAGTCTTCAAATTATTAAAATTGGTTCTTATTGTTTCCTTTTATCACATCTTCTACGATAGCTAAATCTTAATTCAGTTTAATGAATTTAAAGTGAGCTATTTTTAGGAAAACTTAACTGATATTTTAGTTTTCTTGTTAAAAAATAAAAGTTAAGAAGTCGACTAAAATTGAACTAATTATTTTATTTACATGACACAAATACAATTATTATAAGAAATTATTCGACAATATAATATAAAAACTCATAAAATAAATCCTACCCTATCGTCACCTTTTTACGTGTAATTAATTGTCATACCTTAAACTAAAATTATTATAATTTAATAATTTGTACAGATTATAAGATATAATTTAAGCTATATAATAATAATAATAAAACTATTATTATTATTTAATATAAATATTCCAACGATTAGACAAGTTTACTTTAACCATAAAAAACTTACACAAATTTAAAACTAATTCAACTAGTTAAAAAATATAATAAAGATTGAAGAATATATCAAAAGCTTTTAAATATAAACAAATATAGTAAATACGATTTATAAAAAAATTGATTTTCTTTAAAAAATGTATATCCTTATATATTTGCTCGACCTTTTAAAATTATTTAAAAATTTGTATCTTACTTTATTTAAATTCAAATTATTTTCATATTAAAATTATGTTGCTCTTTTTATAAAAGGTTTATTTTACATAATTATAATGTTGCTTATAATCATAGAATTTTGTTTTTTTTTTTTGGTACAAGGGAGCAATCATAGGTTGCTAGGTTTAAACAGGGACAACCCTAGGCCAACTAACACCCAAGAGATCCTCCTGAAGAAAATGATGGAGCTATCCAAGGGGATTATCAAGGTGAGTAATATCAAAAATGCCTCCATAAACTCAAGTGGCCAAGTAGTCAGTGCACATATTTGCTTCGCGATAAGTATGCACAACACGACACTGCCAAGGGCGGCTAAGCAGTTCCTTGCAAGCACGAATAATTTGATAGAATTGATCTGTAGGCCAAAGGTCGTCATTCACTTTGTTAACGGGTAAAAGAGAGTTTGATTCAATAAACATATTTCAGAACCCTCAATCCCAAGCCAAAAGCAATCCATAATAAATTTCGAACAATTCAGCTCCTGTAATGTTCCCCCAACCGATTCTCATGACAAAATCGAAGAGCTAGCTTCTTTTAGCATTCCTTGTGAGGCCTCCAATCGCTGTTTCTCCAGAATTTATGAGTGATGATGCATCCACATTAATTTTGAAGCAACCATTGGGTGGTGGACGCCAAGCAATTAGCATATCCTGTTTCATTCTCAAGGCCTTTTGCATCATGTTATATATGTGAAAATTCTACACACTTGCACAAATGAGTATAACTAAAAAACAACACAATTACGCCAATGCCATATATAACAACAGGTATAAGAGAAAAGGTCAGCCTAGGAGATATTATTAGCAATAAGAAAAGAAGAGTTGCAAAAAGTAACATGAATCCAATCAACAAGAGATAAAGAATTGAAAACATTTAACTGACAACCTCGGAGCCAAGAGGATCAGATGAGTTGCAACTCTTGACAATCTCGAAGTAAATGTAAAATTGATTCACAAGGATCATCACATCTTAGACAATTAGCTGTAGTAGTGATATGGCGTTGGATACAAGCTTCACGTGTCAACAATTGTTTATAAACTACCAGCCATAAGAAAAATTTGAGGCGAGGAGGCAAGTTCTTCTTCCACACTAAATTCCAATTGAAATTCGCTTGTGTTGTCCCAAGCAGAAGATTATAAGCTGAACTTACTGAGAACACTCCAAAGGGAGAAGCAGACCAAATAGTTCTATCCTTTTCTGCATGAGCAGGCATGAAAAGAGAAAGAAGATTTTGGGTTTCCTAGGGGAAGGAGTGCACAATATCTCAAAAATCGACTTCGTTATCTAAGTAATCAGAGACTTTTGCATCTTGCAAAGGAGGCAGGAAATTTTGATCAATTAACGAGGCCAACTCAGATTTATCAAGTCATTTATCAAACTAAAAGGATGTTTGATCACCACACCCAACCAACCTTGAACAGATTTGATTGACAATATTCTTACTAGCACAAATGCTCCTCCAAGTATAAAAAATAATAGGTTCTGTTGTCGACTGAAAAAAATGGAGCCTTGAAAATATTTAACCTTTAAAACATAAGCCCATAAATTATTATCATTGGCCTCAAGTTTCCACCCAAGTTTAGCCAACAAAGCCAAATTCATATTTGTAATTTTTGGAAACCCAAGCCACCTTCCTTACGTGGACAACACACCATATCACACTTAAGAAGTGGCACTTTCCGTTTGTTATCTGTTGAACCCTAAAGAAATTTCCGATTTAGAGAGTCAATTTCTTTGGATACAGAGATGGGAAGTCGCGTGGTTTACATAGTGTACGTAGCTATGGTACAGGTGACAGAGTGTATACGAATGGCTAGACTAGCAAGCGAGAGTTGATCAGCCTTCCAAACAGTCAATTTTTTCTTGATCTTTGTTAAAATGTGGTCATAGGTTCGTTAAGAAACACATTGCATATGAAGGGGAACACAAGATACAATCCAAGATCAAAATATGGAGTAAAGCCTGTACATCTTTGAATATCATCTACTATTTTCGTTACAGTGTTTGGTGAAACATAAAATCTAGATTTATCAACGTTAACCTTTTTACCAAAAAAAGTATAAATTTATCTAAACAAGCGATCATGGTTTTGTTTTGTTTAATTGAAGCTTTGCCTATCAAGATTAAATCGTCTGCAAACATTACATGAGAAGTAGCAGGCCCACCTTTTGACAATTTGATAGGCTTCCAGTTACCCGCTGCTACTTCTTGTTCAATCAAACAAGAAAGTTTATTCAGACATAAAACAAAAAGATAACAAGACAAGGGATCACCTTGACGGAGACCCCTAGACGGTTTAAAGTAATTAGTGACTTCCCCATTCCAAAGAAAATTCATCGTTGTAGAAGTGATATAGAACATGATAAGAGACACAATGGTAGAAGGAAACCCCGCATCTTGAAGAAACCATCTCAAAAACTACCAATCAATACAATCATAAGTCTTTTCCAAATCAATCTTCATCATCAAGCCACCACTTTTCCCTTTATTTTGAGAGAAAGAGTGAATAGCCTCCTGAGTAGGCGCTATAAATTGTTGGAGCCAAGGCCGGAGGTGATTCACAATGATCTTGGATATGAGCTTCACCGAGATATTACAAAGAGAAATTGGACGAAACTGAGTAGTCATTTCTGGATGATCAACTTTAGGGATAAGGCAAACCAACACACGACGTAGAGTATCATCAAAACTCCCCCTTGTAAAGGCATATCGGACAAAAGAAACCTAAGAATTCCCCACAATGGGCCAATTAGCTTGATAGAAGCCTACCTGAAAACCATCTGAGCCATGAGATTTGAAGCAGGCCATCTGTTTCAAAGTTGCAAAGACCTCATTAGTGTGCGGAATACGAATAATATCCAAAATAAAACATATACTAATTAATATATGTTTGCTAGAATATGAAAAAAAACAGTTTATAGTTTTAGACATTAAAAATCCCATAACTAATTACATGTATGTTTTTCATTACTTGGTAATTCTTTTTTTATACTATAATCATGCCTTGTCTTTTTCACTTGTGCAATATAAACTAAAAAAAACCCGAAACCATTTATAATGGGTGAGTAGGCTCCACACAAGAAAACATAGAGTAAAGAACAAGGCGACTTATACGATCATTTTCAATACTATGCTTATGTAATGTAACACAACTCTTCAGAAGTTATTGAGAGGCAGAAAACCGCGAAGGGTGAGCTTTCTTGCATGTGTTTGTTCTTTTTCTTCTTTTGTTTAGCCAATGTAGAATGAGCTAAATGTAATTCAATCGGTGCTTTACATGTTGTTTAATTTGGATAGACGAATGATAAGCCTAGAAACACATTCACCAGAAAAAATATGTTTGACCACTAACACAAAAAAGCTTTTGCAGCTCCTTTGAACTATTACCGTTGGTAGGCTCAGACAAAGTAAAATTTTCAATATTTAGACATTATTCTGCTTAAGAATTAGTTTACGGGTATTCATGGGACATAATGTGTGATTTTCATCACTCTTTTCCATTTGCTTAATTATCACATCATCATAAGATGAAGTCCCTACAAATTCACCTAAGTCCCTAAATATTTCTCTCGTAGGTGAAGGCATAAAAATAGTAAAGCATAGGAATCAGTTCCTTTCTTTTATGTACATCTAATCAATTGTATGCTCCCTTTGTAATGCAGAGAGATGGTCATATATGAACAGTATAAATTGTTCTTTGTCACCGATATACTTATTAGTGTGCTAAAAATGAGTGACGTAAAAATGTTGGTGTAGATGTATGTTATGCCTGCAATAAGTGAATCATAAGGGTATTGTGTTGAAGAAATGGGATAGTTCTTCCCTAGATTTTATAATATGAAAGATCCGACATATTGGTACCTAATACAAAGGTCACCTTGGGTCTCGAACTTTCACCAAAATTGATCACCAATACCCTTTGCACGACAGTCTCACTTAGGTCTGCTTGAGCAAGACTTTAGCCTTCAATGACCCTCAAAATATTTACCTCTCACACTCGAAGAAACAATGCTACGAAAAGAAACAATGCTACGAAAGCAATAAGAAAGTAAAGGCAATAAAGGAACACAAGAGAGATTTGGTCAAAACAACCTTTATATTACTTTCCTTCAAAAGAATACAAGGAATGCTCTCTCTCTAAGTGAATTGAGAGTAAAGCTCGAATGAGCTATATATAGGCATTCTAACTTAGATGTCAAGTTACATTCAGAATTTCACTCAAACTGAACTGCCTAAGATCATGCTAAGATCACGTCTATCTCTATCAGATTACATCACATGGACCAATTGCATGACACCCCTATCCAAATAGGACTCTAACTGATAAGGTAGAATCTGCAAGATAACAGAAAGATAGAGTTTACATTCGACTAGGAAACTAGCATCCTTATCCTCAAAGATCTCCACTATCTTCAGATGTTGAGTTCCACTCTAACTTTGACTCTTTGTCATCGCCATATCATCCAAGATCTCCCATGATCTCTATCTGCTAATGATGCAGTGTGATCTTGCCGAGCCCACGTAGCACACTAACCTGATCCAATGCTTCCAAAATAAGTCCGTTATTCGTGATCTATCCATCCGAGCATGGCTAAGTCTTTAGTCCATCAAGTCTTGGGTCTGGGTCAAGTCCATCTTCACAAGGTCCAAGACTCTTCCAAAAATCGTACCAAGTTCGATCCCACTTGCCTATGTTTACCTTAGTGTTTTTGCCTGCCTCCCTCATGCGTGTAACCCAGCTAACCTTCCTCTTAAAGCTCCTCATGAAGGTCGCTGAGAAGTGCTTCGAAGTTTAAGGATCTAACAAACTACCTCCACCAGATGGATTCGACGCCTTCGTCGAATTAGTCTGAAGGTAGGCGTTCACCTGATCTTCGAATTGCTACAAGGTCATATCTTTCTCCCACGTAGCTTCTGCAACAGGTTTACTTTTCCACTGAATCAAGAACTCGGTTCGTTGGTTCTTTTTGTGTTGACCCATTGTTCGATGATCTAGGATCTTCTCCACTTAATCCGTGAACTGTTTTCTTACAACTGGTGGCGCTCGCTTCACCTGACTCCTATTTGGATCTGAAGCATCCTCATAGTAAGGCTTGAGAAAACTAACATGAAAAGTAGGGTGTACCTTTAATCGTTCGAGCAATCTCAATCTATATGCCACGTTTTCCACTTTGTGCGGCACTTCAAACGGTCCATCGTACTTCGACACCAAACTCTTATAAACTTGCTTACTCGAGATCTTCTTCCAAATCTGTGGGGTTAGTTTCAACAAAACTTTATCTTACATGTCAAACTCTAACGGTCTCCTCCGAAGATCCGCTTGCTTCTTCATCCATCGAGAAGATTTGTAAAGATTGTCCCTCTCCTCATCCAACAACTCTTACTTCTCCATCACAGACTTATACGCCGCAGGACATTTGCCACCTATCCTTTATTAAGCAATCTGCAATGGTGTGAGAGGCTGTTGTCCCAACACAATCTCAAAGGGACTTTTCTCCATAGCCAAAGATCTATGCAAGTTATAGCAAAACTGTGCAGTATCAAGTAAACTCAACCAATTACGTTGACTTGCATTTACATAATGTTATAAATACTCCTCCAACAAACAGTTGATTCTATCTATTTGGCCATCAATTTGTGGGTGATTTGCTGTTGAAAATTTCAAATTGCAACCCATCATATTGAAAAGGGACGTCCAGAATTAGCCTGTAAATTTGGAGTCTCGGTTGCTCACAATATCTGCTGGAACTCTGAAATTCTTGACCATGTTCTTGTAAAATAGTTAGCCCGCAATATTCGATGGACAAGTTACAAGAGTTGGCATGAAGATTGCATACTTGGAGAATTTTTCAACCACCATTATGATTGATGCCATATTGTCCACCTTTGAAAACCCACTAATGAAATCCATTGAAACCGACATCCACGGTCTCTCGGGGATGGATAAGGGCTATAGCAAATTGACTTCCTTCTTTCTTTCTGGCTTTTCCTGTAACATCCCGTTTCCAGAGAACGGGTCGGACCAGAGAAACGGGTCCAAGTGTGTTAATCAGAGGAATTAGAATA
>JANZXR010000009.1:7686071-7697632 GCA_027575705.1 Erythroxylum echinodendron
TAGGTATGAGACTGATCTTTGAAGATTGGACCGATCGGCCTGTGGGTCATTACGACTGGGCTCGGGCCCAGCACGACATCCCGACCAACTTGAATAATAAATTTTTACGGTATAGTTTTAGAATTATGCCTCATCACCTTAGATTTAATAAAAGGAATTGTATAAAGGATAGACATATAAACTATGATTCGTGCATAAGGAGAATAAACATTTTAGCATTAGAGAATGACAATATCTTAAATTTTAGTGATAACCAAATAGATTAATTATGCTTAATTAGTTTTATTAGGTTGAATTACACATTGACTTGTGATAGTCAACTAGTTAGATATAACTCTATGCCTTGATAAAGGGCCTAAATGCTCTTGGTTAATTGCTATTTCAACTTAGGTCATTATTTTATGTGATAATTGAAATTCTATAAAAGTGAACCACGAAGCCTTAACATTTGTTTTCCTGATCTTTCTTCGTTAGTTTGTTTGTCTTGCTTATGTTAGTTTAATAGTATATTTATTTTTCTTAATTCTTATTTATTTTAGTTTTTTAAAACTAATATTAATACATATAGTAATATAGTTCCATATGAGATCAATACTATAGATTACTCCAGTTTTAATAACGTACTATAATTGACTTTATATGCTGTCACATATAGTTGATTGAGTTTTTTACATTATTGCTAGGAAACTAATTAATTTCTATTTTATTAATCCTTGTTTTTATTTTTATTTTAAATCTTTTATTGTTATTTTCCTTTATTTGTGTATAGTTTAGCTCTCTTCAATGTTGTATCTTGAAGATTGGTATTACTATTATGTAGTTTCAAATATGGTAATGTAAATTGATAACCTTTAGAACTGGATTAAGATGTTAATGAATAGTGACATAGGTTGTACGAGGAATGTTATCATTATGACATTTTAGAGACATCCTTCCTATGTATGAATGAATGTAGAGCCTATCCCATATCACTATAAAAATACTAATTATATGACTACTTATGGAAGATATAGTATAAATGATCAATTTTCTTATATGTGTAATTTGAGGTTGATTAACCATCCAATATCTTTTAAAAGTAACAAGGAGATAGAGTAAGTAGACCTATGAGACCACTTAGGTTCTAAGAACAACCTCAATTTTAATAGTAACCATATGATCCATATGGAAGAGGTTTTAAAGCAATTTATGTTTTTATGGAGACAGTTGAAAAACTTAGGTACTTTGGTGACAATTAAAAACTGATGCTATTAAATAGTGCATCCATTCACAATCTGGAGTTGCAAGTTACCTAACTAACTAAAATGGATGGTGAAAGAGGCCAAGTCAAACTTCATATTCATATAAAGATGAACCCAAGAGATTAAATTTTAGTCATACCATTTATGAGTGGATAAAACATTTGATGCTAAAGAGGAGAACATATAAAGGTTAGAAAAGCATGAGGAAGTAAACTAGGAGGTAATGAAAATAAGAAAAATGGTGTAGGTCTCATCTCCGTCAAATGTTGGTTACGATTTTGATGGTGAAGATGAATTGGCAAAAGTTGTTGGTTACAGTTAGGAGCATTAGACACGTCGACCTATAGTAACACTAATTCCATACTTGAACAGGTTTGAAATGAATGGAAAGGAAGATGGATTTGCTTTTTGTAGAAGTTGAAGACTATAGAATGCTTAAATAATCTCCTTTTTAACAAGAAGAAGTTCAAAGATTTATTGGTGGTTAAGAGAAAAGGGCTCATATCCTAAAGGTAGAAGAAGGGGAATAGGGTAACCCAATCCTAATAGAAGATAAGGGAGCTAAAGAGCTTTGGATCCTAAAGAAGAGGGGAATCAAGCCTTTAATTATAGAACTAGGATGAAAGGCTTGAGCATAAGTATAGCTGAAAGACTTCCAAAGAAGCACTTATTAGAGGCAATCCAATGTTAGTTCTAGATTTATACTAATGTTTCGTTTAATATATTTTATAAGTAGTTCTTTTATAGACTTTTGTGCATTCTACTTTACCAACTTAGCATGGAATTTAAGGGAGATTTCCCAATCCTATTTGTATGTTATACTTACTTTCATTATCTTAATTTTTGACATTGAGAACCATATCGTGTTTATGAGTGTGACCTAAGATTTTTCTTTGTTTGATATTTAGGTTTTATGTGTTAAGTAATATCTTTTAGTTATGTGCTTTATGTGTTATAGGTTTCAAATTTTTTAGCTTTTGTTTTGCTTTTGTATTGTGTTTGTGATTACATTAGTTACTTTGGGCTAATGACATATTTTACACATGATTGTATATTAATATTAGTTTTAATGGTCATATGCAAAATTTGATTAAGTGATTGCAATGCAAACTTGACTTTGTAAATGTTAAGAAACCAAATTTGTTAAGTAAAGATGCTTTGATTTGACTTTAGTGATTCTGTGAAAAAATGGCCTTCATGCAATATTCTTTTTTTTTTAAGTGTGGATATCTTATTTGATTTTGAATTTATTGAACTTGAATTCATCATTTTGAGATTGCATATAAATTGCACACAAGAATTAAAACAATAAAGGCACATAGGATTGAGTTTGGACCAAATTTCTTATCTTCTATACATTAGTCCATTAGTAAGCCCCTTTTAGCCGATTATAAAATTTTATCCTTTTTCATTGTTAGCCTTTCTAAAAAACCTTAAGCCTAAAATTAAGACCAATTAATTGTACTATATCTCATGATTAGTAGAGCTTCTGCTCTTGACTTGATGTTGTTATATGAAATGTTATAAAAAGAAATAAGTGTGTAGGAGATGGTAATGAGTAGAAAGGAAATTCATGCCGATTGAAAAAAATTATATAAAAAATGTAACTAATGTGTTAAAAAAACAACAAATTTGAAGATCAATTGACATGAATTCTTGAACTTGCACTTATTTTTCCAAAAAAAATTCTTTCACTTGAAAATAATTAAGGAAGAGGAGTATTTTTGCAAGATAGAAGGATAAGGTAGAGATTTCTAATCATTTAGATGACTTACTTACTTTACTAATTATAATTATCTTTGTTTTTTTCCTATTCTCTTCCTTTATTAACCTAGCTATTCCTTGCCCCATTACAACTTTTTTCAAAGTCCTTTAATTATTTTCTTTTATATATCTATTTAATTAATGGAGATTATATGATTTTCAAGCTTATGATGTTTTCATTTTCGTAAGAATAAGATGAGAGTAGCTCACCCAAATTTTAAACACTTGTATGAATGAGTGATACTGTATAAGAAAATTGACAAATTATAATATTTGAACTTGATGAAAGAGGTAGAATATTGTTTGTATTGTCGTATTTTCATAGTGATCTTTTAAAGACTATTATGTGTTTAAGTTTTGTAATTTAGATAAGATTGAGATTTGCATGTCTTGTGTTATTAATTATGAAGTTAACTAATATGTATAGGTTGATATTTGTGGTTATCATTCTAGTAAACCTTTATAAGACTATAACTCCTCCACTAAAGATGCCTAAAAGTTTAAAGGCATATGTACATGCTAAATGTCACCATATAGCTACAAAATTGGAACTAATTACTTTATTGTTAGGATTGTTTAGTTGGTTACAATTTCATATTGCTATTGCTTGAGGACATGTAATAAGTTAAGTTTGGGGAATTTGATAAGCCCATACTTTGTTTGTAGGCATTAAATTAGTTGTGATGTAGCACTTTTATAGCTTGATTTATGTGGATAATGGATTTGAGCATAAGTTTCTCTGTAATTGTCTAATTAAGGTGATTTTAGAGGCATTTCAAAGCTAACTTGTCTAGTTACAACTTTGTGAAAGATACAAAACATGGCCAACATTAGACAAAAGCATAACCCGTATTAGAATCATAATGAATTACATTTTAAAACTTCTAGGACAAGATTGATACCGGTCTTAAAGTATAACTGGCATTGGTTCTTTTAACAAAAAATGTGAGGACATACAGAATTACAAGTTTAATCATTTTAGAAGTCTTTTATATAACCATAACCTATAAATGCTTTCATTAGGGGTCTTTGTGAGGGACTTTGGAGGCTTGTGACAACATCCTTTATCACTAAGCTTTTAAGGAGGGATATGCAACAACATTTGGAGGAACCCCTGACAACTCTTTTAAAACTTTCTTTGTCTTCTTTCCTTTATGCTAATTTTGTTTTGTTTTCGTTATGTTTAATAGTTCAAATCCTAGTGAGAGTTAGGGATATAACTTATGATAGATCTTGGAGTATTAATACATACTTTGATTATTGTCTAGTTGAATTTATTCTTTTTTCTTAATTTTAGATTTAAGCATGATCACTATATATTCATTCACAGGAATTGCATAAAGGACTGACAGGTGAAGTATGAATAATGCACTAGGAAAATAAACACTTTAGCACTAAAGAACAATAATATCATAAACTTTTGATGATAATGAAATAGATTAAATGTGATGAATTTAATTAGGTTGAATCATGTATCGATAGGTGGTATTTATCTAGTTAAATATACCTGTATGCCTCGATAGAGGGAATAGATACTTTATGTTAATTGTTATTTCAACGTAGATAATCAATATTGTGCAATAATTATAATTCCATATTAGATAATTGAATTTCTAATGTGTGTTTTATTGATCTTTCTTTATTAGTTTATTTATCTTATTTCTTTTAGTTTAGAAATTTAATTATTTTCTTAACTCTTATTACTTTTATATTTACTTTACCGTTTTTTTATCTATGATTAATGTACATAGTAATATAGTTACCTATGGGATCGATACTTTACATTACTTTAATTTTAACAACTTACTATAATTGATTGTATGCTTGTAGATTTAGTTAATTACCAAGTTTTAAACGTTAAGGGTTAAATTACAATAAAAATATTTTTCAATCTATCTATAAAAATCCATAAAATAATGGTCATAATCGCCTCTACTTTTCTCTTTAATAACTCACAATATGAGTATTAAATTAACTATGCTAGAAAAAAATTTTGAGCGTAAACAAGATTAGGTGAATATTTTTATTCTTTGCATAATAAAATTAAATGTGTTAGCCCCAGGTCTCGGTTCTTATTTCACAGTAAAAAGGCGCCAAAATTAGGGGACTTTTTAAAATTAAAAATATAAAAATAACATCAAGATAAAAAGAATTAAATTATTGGTGGGAGTAAAAATAGATAAACAAACAAACAATTAAAAAAAGTGCAAGGTATGCTTCAAAAATGCATGGGCATGCATTTGAGAATGCATAGCCATGCATTAATAAAAAAAAAGTGCAAGGTATGACCATACATTAAACAATGCACAGACGAAGTGTCACGACATTTTATGAATAGTAGCGGTTCGTCACAATCGTGTATGTGCACGATCCTGCAATCTTGTTATACACACCAATTTCAAATCGTCATAACTTTCAATCCCGAAGTTAAAAAATTATAAACTTTATGTTGTTAGAAATCTAAGAGAAAGAGCTACAACTTTCATGAAGACAATTTTATCTAATTATGCCTAGATCATCACAGTTTATTCATCAAAGATTCAGAACACATTTCATCCCCTTTTTTTCTCTACTGTCAATATACACCTTACACAATATGATAAGACCCGAATCCAACAATCATAGACTATACATACATAACTCCCAATATAACCCTTTTTCTTAAGAATATTTATTCAAAAGCCATTAAACAACTAACAATTTATTCCCAACACAATTGACACTTAACAGAGAAGAAATTTCTGCACATATACAAAAGAGAAGTTCTTCAACCCTTCTTTCATTCATTTCTCAACAAAACAGAGTTTCATCTCTCAGATGTTATAAGGTTTATACATAACTTCAATTATATATTAAGAGTCAGCACAATCTCATAATCCAAAAAATACAACATGAATGCATGATTTCAAAGCTACCTAAGGTATTCGAACTAACTTAGTGACAAAAGATAATAATAATTCTTGGAGTCTGCTGAAGTTGTAAGGTTTAATGATTTGCTTGTTCTTCACCTAAAGAGTGGAAAATAGTGGGATAAGCTGCGAAGCTTCGTAGCTAATATGGTTATAGCCATTGGCGATGAACTACACACACAACTAAACATATACATAAATTTACATCATATTTAAATATAACAGTCAGATTATCCACAGTTTAAGTTCACAGATAAATATATTATTACATAAATCAAAACATGTAAATTTTTCAATCAACAAACATAGCCTTCAATCATATATCGTGTTTAATAATTTAAAGTAAAAATGCACACATATAATGGCTTGAGAGAATCCCATAGAACAAAATGGCGAAGCTGACATTTACACCATAAACGAAATGAGTCTATTTTTTTGGAGCTCATATGCCACAAGCAGGCAGTCGAGAGAAGGCTATAGGTCAACGTGTATGTGACAAAAAAAATGGTATCTCTCTTACCCATATAAGCAAATTTTCAATGCTTACATATTTCATATCATACTCATATTTCCATGAAATTGTGTTTTTCTTCTTCTCATTAATACCAAAAGCAATAGAGTCTTTCAAGCAAACATGATATCAATCACAGATTATTTTTTGTCCACATTCACAATGATAAAAAGGCAAGCATTTAAGTACACATGCAAGCAAATAATTCAACTCATTAACATAACAACTATAAACATATTACTCACCTATTTACTTGTAACTTCAAACTTAATTTTTGTTCTTCCTCTTGCTCTCGCCTTCGATATTCTTAATTCTCTTAAAACAATCATATTTTTCCATTCAAACAACACATACGAATAGAACTTCTCTAAAGCCCTACTATCCAAAAATAAGCTTTATTTAGGCTAGAAGAACTAAGATATAGTTAGAAATCCATAAAGATCTAAGAAAATGAATTTCTTGGTTCTCTTCTTTCTCTCTTCATTTTCAGCCTAAAACCTACTTTCACTAGTTTCTTTATTTTCTAAAGCAAGAAGAAAAGATAGGGAATACCTAAAAATTTTCAACTGAACCTTACTTTGTTTTATCATTTCCATTCAATACATGCAAACATATATAAATAAAAAATATAATCTTAACTAACTCCAAAAAAATTTATAATCCAAGAATTCAAATTTTCAGTTCATGCTTGCTAATTTATTAAAATAAAATTTAAGAAAAATTTAGGGCCTAGCATTTCTCCCCCTTTAAAGAATTTTATCCTCGAAATTCTTACCTGAAGTTACAATTAGGTGTGGATACTTCTCATTCATGGCTTCTAAGGGTTGCCATGTTGCCTATTCTCTTAAATAGTTCCTCCATAAAACTTTAACCGGTTTCACAGTCTTGTTTCTCAAGACCTTTTTCCTTTGAATCTAGAATCGCCACTGGTTGTTCTTCATAAGTCAAATCCTCCCTTAATTGAACCTCTGAAGGTTGGACCATGTGCGAAAGATCCGATCTATATCTCCTTAGCATTGATACATAGAAGACATTGTGAATCTTGGATAACTCTGGCGGCAAGGCTAACTTATAGGCGAAAGGCCCAATCTTCTCAATAATCTCATAAGGCCATATGTATCTTGGACTGAGCTTACCCTTTTTACCAAATCTTAATAGTCCTTTCTATGGTGAGGCTCTAAGAAATACTTTGTCTCCAATTTTATACTCCATCTCCTTTCTATGTGTGTTTGTATAGCTCCTCATCCTGTCTTAAGCCTCCTTGAGTCTCTGTTTCACTAATTTAATCTTGTCGAATGTAGCTTGTACTAACTCAGGCCCTAAAAGTTTTCTTTCATCTTCCTCATCCCAATAAATAGGATTTATGCACCTCTCACCATACAAAGCTTTATAAGGTGCCATTTGAATTTATGAGTAGTAAGAATTGTTGTAAGCAAACTCGATTAAAGGCAAATGATCATCCTATGAACCCTTGAAATCCATTATGTATGCTCTTAACATTGCTTCCAATGTCCTTATTGTCCTCTTTGATTGACAGTTAGTTTGCAGATGGAATGTTGCTAGAATTTAACTTAATTCCCAAAGCCTCTTACAAGCTTTCCAGAATCTGGGATCTCTATCTGAGACAATAGAACTCAAAGTCCCATGAAGTCTGATTATTTCATCTATGTATTTCTTAACTAAGGCATTCAAAGAATATATCTGTCTAATTAGCAAGAAATGTGCGGACTTGGTTAGCCTATCAACAATCACCCGTACTGCGTCATGTTTCCTGTTGTTCCTTGGTAATCCTATTAAGAAATCTATTGTAATCTTCTCCCACTTCCATTCAGGAATAGGCAAAGGCTTAAGCTTACCGGCGGGCACCTGAAGTTCTGCTTTAACTTGTTGATATACCAAACATTTTTCAGCATACTCTGCAACATCTTTCTTCATTCCTCTCCACTAGAAGTGTTCTTTTAAATCTCCATACATTTTGGTACTCCCCGGATGCATTGCTATGGAGCATTATGTGTCTCATCAAGAATTTCATTCTTCAACTCTTATATATCCGGAATGCAAAATCTGTTGCCTACCACCATCAATCCATCTCCTCTTATTCCTATTTCAGATAGCTTACCATTTTTAATTTCTTCTTTGGGCTTGCCCAAGTACTCATCTTGTTCCTATAAGTACTTAATCTTCTAATTTAACGCTGACCTTATTCTAAAATTAGCCAATATACCACCAGATTCGACTTGCCTCAACGTCACCTTTAATTTGGATAATTCCTTCAACAAAGGAAGAAATATCATCTTCACATGTGTCATAGTAGATTTCCTACTCAGTGCATTCACTATTACATTGGCTTTTCTCGGGTAGTAATCTATCATCAAGTCATAATCCTTTAATAATTCTAACCAGCTTCTTTGCCTCAAATTTAACTCTTTTTGGCTCATCGAATATTTAAGACTTTTGTGATCTATAAATACCTTGGTGGTGATTCCATATAAATAATGTCTCCATAATTTCAATGCAAAGACTATAGCATCCAATTCCAAGTCATACATGAGATAATTCATCTCATAGCTTCTTCTATTGATTTTGTTGAAAGGTAAATAATAATAATAATAGAAGCGTGTGAACTGTTTTGATGAATTTGTTAAGTGCACGGATAAATATAAATGGCACAAATCATCAAATCGAGACAATACTTAAAAGTTGAATAAGACGGATAAGATGAAGTGATCAATTCTACAACATCAGACGAAGCATAAAGCATACGAAACTAAGCAAGACGATGTAATTGAAGAATGTGCTCAGAACGCCAGTTAGTTAGAGTTGGTTATAGGACTCAACTAATAACAGACTTTATAAGACTTGACAAGCAGTTTTCTCAGGAAGACCATTGGAGACTTAGGCTATAAATATTAGTCGTAACCGTGAACTTCAAATTAATTTTTACCGTACAAAAATACTTAGAAAAATTCTGTGCTCAAGTTATGCTCAAGTGCTTATGCTGTGAAAAATATTCTGAGTGAAAAGAAAGAAAGAAAGAGAGAAAATACATTTGTAACATGAGTGTAAAAACTCAAACAATTTCTTTTCAAGAGGAAAGACGGCTAGAGCCCGAAAAGTCTAAAGAAGTAGATAAAGAATACTTTGTAAAAGAGACCTAAAGAGTCTCTGAAAGTGTAGAAATAATACTTGTAACATTGAAGGATATAGGGAAATCTCAGACAAACTCTGAGGGCTGGACGTAACCCAAGTTTAAGGGTGAACTAGTATAAATCGCGGTGTCATATTCTCTAACTCTTATTCTTTTTAATTCTCTTGTTGTTATAAGAATAGCTACTAATTTTCGCTATTGTATTACTCTTCCAATCAAGTACATTGTTTAAACTTATAATCGTCTAAATTTTTCAAGAAAATTAAGAAGTTTTCTAAAGATTCATAACTTAGATGATTTAACACAATTCAACCCCCTTCTTGTGTATTTTACGTATTATAAGTGATTTCTATATTAACAAGTAATTTTTAACAATCAAGAGACAATGCATGAGGAGAACATTGGTCTTTATTCCAAGGAAACCATGCTTCATTAAATTAGACAATATTACATTATTAGGATGGCCTAATGGTTTATGCCAGACTTCAACCTTATTTTTAACAACTATAGAAGATAAAGTTCTAGGAATAGTAAATTGCAATTAAAACAATCTGCCCACTCTAGGCCCCCTCCCGATCACCTTTCCCGAGACCTAATCTTCCATAAACTACCACCACAAGAGAAATGGACACCACATTCATCCTCCACTAGCTGACCAACAGATATTAAACTAGTAGATAACTCAGGAAAGACAAAAACATGTCTAAAAGAAGGTCCAATATCTCCAATGGTTGTAATTGGAATTCTATTATCGTTGGCAATCTTAATATTTTGATTACCAGTATACCATCGCAAGTTTTGTAAAGAATCAGGTGAACCAATTATATGATTAGATGTTCCAAAATCAAAAAATCAAGTAAAAGATAAAGTTTTACCTTATCCCTACAAACTAAGGGTAGAAATGTTGTGAGAATCATTTGTTGTACCATTTCTAGAGTAACAAAAGCTTGGTTGTTAGTATTCTCGGTGCCAATACATGTAGAGGTAGGGCCAATACTAGTAGAAACTAGAATATTAGCTTGAAAAGCTTGGGATCGCCTATTTTTTGGGCATGTAGGACAGTCTTTGATAATGTTTCCACTCTGCTTACAATAATTGTAAAATTTCTTGCCATAATTATGAGCAATATGTCCATACTCCTTGCAGTTATAGCACTATATCAGACCCTTTCATCTATTTCTCCCTTGTGCAGCACAAGCAACATTGGCAACCTCTAATGTCGCACCAGATGCACTTATAACAGATTATGTAGCTAATCATTATTCTTCACGCAATAGTTCACCCAGACATACATCTAAAGAAGGAATTGGATTTCTATTCAGCAATCCTCCCTAGGCAACTTCAAATTCTAGTTTTAGTTTCATTAAGAATTGATCACGCATACTCTCTTCATGAACCTTTAAAGACTAGGTAAGACCTCCTTAGATACCTTAGAGTAGATAAGGCTAGAATATTTGGTCCACAGATTAATAAAGCCAGAGTAATATTGCTCAATAGAAAGATTGCCTTGACCAAAGTTGTTTATCTTAAGTTCAAGTTGACATCTCGTGGTAGCATTATCTTTATGATATATGCACTTCAAATAGTCCATATATCTTTAGTTGTTCCAAACAAGCATAAATTGTTCACCATATAAGCCTCAACAGATGCTAAATTCCAAGAGATAATTTGAGCACCCTTTGCCTCCCATTGACTAAGTTCTTTCCCTGATTCAGGAGGAGGAGAAGACCCATCAATATGACCCCAAATCTCTTTCCCTTTCAGAAACATTTTGAACTAAAATTGTCATGCCACATAATTTTTTCCAATAAAATTTTATAGCCAAAGCCTTTAAAGACATTATGAAAGGATACAAAGTGTAACATCCCGTTCTCATATTAAGGGTTAGGAACCAAAATTTTAGTACATATAAGCTTAAAGAGAGATTAAGGAAATGCATTTTTTCTTGCTCATGCATAATGTTAGCATATATGCACATGAATATTGAA
>JANZXR010000009.1:7700934-7725284 GCA_027575705.1 Erythroxylum echinodendron
TTATATTTTAATTAATAATAATATTTTAATTAAATATAATATAATTAATTATATAATAATAATTTAATTAATTATATTGTAATTATTTCATCGTAATTAAAAAATTACAAATATACTTAAAATAAATATTGATACAATTATAAAATAATTAATGAATTATATATTTCCAATCATATTATACTGTAGGGTATTTTCGTCATTGATACTATTTTTTTGTTATGTCCATTGTAACCAAACACATTTTGTCCTCCAGATGAAGACAATTTTTTCTGTTCTGTCCTTCATAACCAAACAGCTTACTGTCTTCAATTTTTGTTCTGTTCTGCCTCTAAATTTTTGTTCCGTTCCGTCTCTGCATCTTGAAGACGGCAACCAAACAGACAGTTATATTTATCTAAAGTCTCCACTAATTCTAAATACTTTCTAGTAAAGGACCAGATGTTGTAATAACATATTCATAATATGTCAATATCTTTTCCTCTTTTAAATCTAAAATTCACCGAAGGACTAACGCTAATCTCTTATCAGAGTTCAAAGTCGCCACTCGTATCCTAATACCCAATATAGAAGACACATTTAACAAGCTCCTAAAAGACTAATAAAGTTTCTGTATTGATTACACTTTCTAAATAGATTGACAATTCTTTTCTAGTACTACATTACTTAATTTGATTATGTATACTTTGTATTATCATGATAACAATTTTTATAATTATTTAAATTCTAAGTCATTTATTCACTCAATACATATCTTGCATCATATGTCATACAATTGTCGGAACATACGAAAACCATAATGAAACAAGTGGGGAAAATTTACCGTTAGAAGCAAAAATAATGCATACGTTGAAGCAAACCATAATCAGTTACTATAGAACACCATAATTTAAAGACGACAGACATGCTTAAGGTTAAAATACCAACTGAAATAAGTGGCTATTATCTGCGATGACGAAACATACTCATGTCATCTTCACGCCCCCTTTTGCCACTCTCTTCCCGTGCTCTGGCCCACTGCATTGACGGCGTCGTTTTAGGTTTTCGCTTAATTCAGCAAGTAACTGAATGTTGAGCGAGCGTTAGTGCGTTACCCGACACATCAGGGCCCCGGAGCTAGCCTTAACTTCCAAACTCTCCTTTTAAGCGCGTGTGTTTTATTTCCAGTTGTGTTCAAACAAAACAACGCCAGACACCCAACACTTACCTCAACGCACGTGCCACAACGCTTTTCAGTCTGCTACCAATATATCATGTAAACAGAGCGTGAAAACTCGAAAAATAGTGGACCCCGCATTCACGACTAATAATTGATAATTCTCCTCAGCCTCTCTGTACTCGCGCTGGCACAAACTGTCTCATTCTGCCTAGTTTTCCATTTCTTCTCCTCTCTGTTTCTCCCCGGAACAATCCTTAAACCCTAACCCTTGATTTCAATCAGAACATAACACAAGCAGTACCTCAAAAACTTGCTTCATTTTAATTCTTGTTTTAACCCACCTAGGCACTCTCACTACCAGAAGCAAAGCAACATGTTTTCTCTGGTGCCATTACTCTGGTTTGTTGTTTCATTGGTGATCGCAATACCGGAATGTGTAGGCTCGGTGGAGCAAGAGTCAATCTACGAGACCCTGAAGGATCACGGTTTGCCCATGGGTCTGTTGCCAAAGGGCATAAGGGAATTTTTCGTCGACGATACTGGTCGGTTCGAGGTCCACCTGGATCAGGCCTGCAACGCCAAGTTCGAGAACGAATTGCATTACGACAGGAATGTTTCTGGGACTTTGAGCTACGGACAGATCGGTGCGTTGTCAGGGATTTCGGCGCAGGAGTTGTTTCTTTGGTTTCCGGTGAAAGGGATTAGGGTCGACGTACCCAGCTCAGGTGTTATTTATTTCGACGTTGGCGTTGTTCGTAAGCAGTTCTCGCTCTCCTTGTTCGAAACTCCGAGGGATTGTATGGCGGTTACAGAGGGAACATCGGACGAGATCGAAACTGTGCAGTTCATAGCTGAAGCTGTGTCCAAGGTTTAGTCAATTTCTGCATACGACTTCTCCTTTTATGGAAACTTCGTTTAGATTTAGTGGATAGCATCTTATTTCGATTATGGGTTTTGAATGTCATTTGAGATTCTAGTAGGCAGGGGCTTCGTAGAGTACGATTTCAGGTTTTATAATCATGGAAATGTGTTCAAGACTTATTGTTGTATTGGTTGATTGAAAACGGGAAACTTTAGAATGGACGTTTTGTATTTGTGGTGTAATTTGGAAATTTTGATGCAGAGTCAATCTGGCAACTTCAGATATGGAGTTGGTCAACAGAATATTGGGAAGGATGCTTTCTGAAGGGTCAGGATAAAGTTTCTTGAGGTATCTATAGCTCAATCATCTAAAGGTTTCTCCTGTTCTCCTTGTAAATTTTGTCCAAGAATCTGCTTTAGCCGATGGAATATGTCCATCAAGTGGTTTGCTTCGCTTTCTTTTACTCCTTTTTAGTACAGAGTACGCAAACTAGAGGAGGCAGCTTTTGTTCTTAATCAGGAGGCGCGTTGATACCGCTGAGAGAGATTGACATTGAGGCCACTGTAAGACTATAATTGGCGTGATTGTCTGGAGATGATAAAGTTGAGACAGGGGCATTCGGCTGATTTGATGATCCCAGGTGATTGGTATGAGAAGAATTCCGTTCACTTGTTGTATGACTATTATAAAATACGGGTGCCATAGTCAATCACTTTTTGTAGTATTTAGATTTCTGAGAGAAATCATAAATTCGTCACATCAAAATTTCAAGAATAAAAGTCTTCTTCCTCAAAACTTTTATCAATGATTTGTAGAATGGTACAGATCTACAATGATGCTGAAGCAATTCGATTTATTTGCATCTACCCATTTCTTTATGGAATCTGTACTGCGTTATTAGGCCAGATGTGAGCCTCAATGGAGCATAGAATGCAGAGAATTTGAGCAGAGGATGTGATTAATGATTGATGTATATTTATGAAAAGGGATTGATGATTCCTTCTCATAGTCTCTTTGTCTATATGAAGGCCAATATTCAGGTCTAACTTTTACACGCACTATCGTTTTATAGTTTATTTGGATATTGTTAGTCTTTCTTTGTGGAAAAGTTGGGCTTTCTAGCAATTTGACGTGGATTTTGGAATTATAGCTTCCTCCCTTCTTCACTGAGGAGACTCTAGCGCGAACTTGTCATGTGCTAGTTGAAGGGAGGTTGAAATATATAGATTGGGAGCTGGAGACTACTAAACAGTAAATGGGATTGATTTGGTGGTCTGTCTAACAAAACTTTATATCTTTTAATTATTACGCATAAAACAAATCCTAGAAAGTACGTTGCGCTTCGATCAGTTGGATAAGATCCAGAGCCCGTCCACTTGCATCCATTTTCAGATGTCAATATGAATATGATGAGAATTATATACATATCGAAAATATTATTGGCGTTTATGTATGTTTTCTTAACATAAGTTTCATTTTGGAAATGAGGTCTTGAATAAGGAGTGCACAAATATCCAATTCGGAGGCGCAGATCATGCTACGAAGTTGGCTAGGTCAGCGATCAAGCTTTTCGGACATTGATTAGGTCCCTTTCTCCGTGTTTCGCTCCAATGGTGCTATGATAAAATGGGTGAGTGGGTGAGATCCTGGCTATATCGTAGTCGACGGAACATGGTGATCCTTGGAACATTCCACATGCGGCTGCAGGACCACCCGGAGTGTTTCTGGCCAGCTTGCATGTGCTAAAGGTTCTGCTTTTGCATGTCCGCTTGATAGAGCACTGTTATGTACGTAAGCTGCTGACATGTAGGATGTGTAAACCGCTGATTGTTTCACTTGCATCTCTGTGCTGCAAGAAAAATCGCGTGATCCGCGGTTAATGATGATGAGTAGCATCCATAACACGCGCATGTTGAAAAGAGGAAACAATGATTGGTAAGATCATTCTACTCCGTGTGTGGGCTAAATTTTTATTGTAAGGTAATTCGTTCATGTCCGGATAGCCCCATTTGTCGAGGAGATTAAAAATTAGTAAAAATATAAAAATAATTTTATTGTTTAATAACAGATAATGAACAAAATTATAATTAATATAGTAAGAATAAATATGTTAATTATCATTATTGTTAATACTGTACCATAATTCTCATACTATAGTACCAGCTAATAAAGGGTACTATTTTAGGTTTTCATAAAATTATAAAATAATCTTTAAATTTTAAAAAATTTTAAAATATTCCTCAATATATTGAATATATAATTTTTAAATTTTACTTTAGTCCAGTCTATGATGATGTTTGGCATAAAATTCTACTGAGAGAAATGGTTGATAATTATTACTATTGTTAGCACATTTATTGTTGACCCTAAGGCATTTAAAAGGGAAGGGGTTATTATTAGAAAGTAAGAAAAAGATAGAACATAGTTTTTTATAATAATTTTACGTGTACAGATGGTGGATTATATAGACTAGTTATACTTAGCAGTTACTAAATTACAGGACCATGATAAGCATTACTAGTAGTTAAATACAAGCGATCCTATAATTTAGGGATAGGATCACAACTTCCTCTTTCTGTTACGATTCCTAATCTAACACTCCCCCTCAATTTGGGTGGTGGGATCTCCTACCCCTAACTTGCGAAGTGCTTCGTGGAAAGTCCGCCCCACAACAGCTTTTGTTTAGGACATTCGCTAACTGGTCTTTTGATCGAACATGTGGTAGACTGACAATGCCACTTTCTAATTTTTCCTTGATGAAATGCCGGTCAACTTCCACATGTTTGGTTCTGTCATGTTGCACCGGGTTTTCTGAGATGCTAATAGCTGCTTTATTATCACACAGTAGCTCACAAGCACCTTTAGGGGGAAAGCCCAATTCTGTCATTAACTTCACAATCCACAACAATTCTGCCAAGCCTTTAACTATTCCTCTAAATTCTGCTTCAGCACTTAAGAGAGCCACCACTTTCTGTTTTTTGCTTTTCCAGGTCACCAGGTTTCCTCCAACGAGAGAAAAATATCCAGAAGTTGACCTTCTATCTACTGGATTTCCAACCCAGTCTGCATGCGTATAGACCTTTACTTCTAAGTTCCCATTCTTCTGAATAAGATCCCGTTTCCAGACGTTCCTTTCAATTACCTAAGGATTCTGACAACAAAATCCATATATTGCACTTGTGGCTCGTGCATAAACTGACTGACAACCCCAACTGGTCTAGTATGAGAAAGATAAATCAATCTCCCTACCAGCCTTTGGTATCTCCCACGATCAGCAGCTTCTGCTCCTTCCTCTATCTTGAGACCATGATTCATCATAATTGGTGTTTCTGCCGATTTACAATCCAATAAACCTATTTTAGCCAAGAGATCTAGTACATACTTCCTCTGTGAAATGAATATTCCCTGCTTTGATCTATGCACTTCTATTCCCAAAAAATACTTGAGTCCTCCCAAGTCTTTCATTTCAAAATTCCTCGAACAAATGTCTCCAAAGGTGACTCATTTCCTCCGGATCGTTTCCAGTGAGAATCATATCATCTACATAAATAATCAGACAAGTAATCTTCTCACCTCTTCTTTTCAGGAACAAGGTATGATCGGAGTTGCTTTGTTTATATCCCAGTCGTTTCATTGCCACAATAAACCGACCAAACCAAGCTCTTGGTGATTGTTTCAACCCATATAGTGCTTTCTTCAATCGACATACTTCATTCCGTCGATATCCTTGAGAAAAACCAGGTAGTGATTCCATGTAAACCTCTTCTTTCAATTCTCCATGCAAAAAGGTATTCTTTACATCAAACTGGTACGATGGCCAATTCATGTTTGCTGCTAGAGAGAACAACACCCTGATAGTGTCAATCTTTGCCACGGGGCTGAACATTTCAGAGTAATCTACCCCATATGTCTGAGTATACCCCTTAGCAACCAGTCGTGCTTTATATCTCTCCACTGTTCCATCTGCTTTATATTTTACGGTGAACACCCATCTGCACCCAACGGTCCTTTTTCCAGGTGGCAACAAGCATTTTTTCCACATGCCATTCTTTTCTAAAGCGTCCATCTTAACTCCCATTGCCTGACGCCACTCCTTTTTCACCAGAGCTTCTTCAACTATTCGAGGAATTGTTTTAGCATACAACATGGAAGTAAAGGCCTGGGCTTCAGTCGATAGACTCCCCCTCACTACATTCGCCACCGGATACTTGGATGACCTGGAAGTCTTTTCTGGTGAATACCTCTGTGGTGGTACTCCCCCTGTGGTTCGTGGAGGAAGAACATTACCCCCAGTAGGCTCTAGGATTTCACTTTCTGGTGTCAAGGCTGGATTAGATTGATTAGTTGGATCGAAAAAGGAGTTATCAGGGATAGGAATTATTACCTCTTGAGGAGTATCCGACTGAGGAAATCCTTGGGGTGATTCTGATTCGTTGGACAATTCTACGTCGTCAGAGGTTGCATTTCTGGTGGGCCCAAGTATTGGTATAGTAGGATTCACAAGCGAACTTAGTGTGTCAGTATCTAACTTCTCCCCCTGACTACTAGGTTGGGTAGTGTAAAAGTATTCGGTTTCTAAGAAATCATAGTCCATAGTGGTGAACATGCGATGGGAAGACGGATGGTAACACCTATAGCCCTTCTGATGGACTCCATACCCAACAAAGACACACTTGAGAGCACATGGCTCAAGCTTTGATTGTTCAAATTTTGGTATGTGGACAAACACAGAACACCCAAATATTTGGGGGGTTAGGGCTAATGGAGCTGGGATAGTTGTATGGGTGGAAAGTGTTTGGATAGGTGTTTGTAGGTTAAGTATTTTGGTAGGTAAGCGGTTTAGGATATAAACAGCGGTGGCAACGACTTCAGGCCAGAAGGATTGAGGCACATGGGATTCAAGTAATAGGGCTCTGATGATTTCAAGTATGATTCGGTTTTTGCGTTCAGCCACTCCATTTTGTTAGGGTGTATTTGGGCAAGGGGTTTGGTGAATGAGGCCTTTTTCTTGGAAGAAAGTTTTCATGGTTTGGTTGGCATATTCTCCGCCACTATCAGTCTTAAGGATTTTAATGGATTTTTGGAACTAGGTATGAATCATGTTATAGAATTGAACAAATTTCTCAGCTACTTCAGATTTGTGCTTCAGAAAGTATACCCAAGTCATACGAGTACAATCATCCACAAATATCAAGAAAAAACGAAACATATTATTTCCATAATTCAGGGCTGGGGTCCACACATCAGAATGTACCAAATCAAAAATATGTTCAACTCGAGTATTACTAGGCAAAAAGGTCTTTCTGTGACTCTTTGGCTAATACACATATATCACATGGATTATTATTGGATAAATGCGGAAAAAGAACTTTAAAATAGGCAGGAGATGGGTGACCTAAGTGGCGATGCCACAACCAACTTTCTCGATTTTTGGTTCCGTGAGCTAGTATGGCTGTCCCTACGTGAGTAACCTCATCAACGTAATAAAGTCCATCGTACTCAATACCACGTCCAATGATCTCCTGACTCTGAATATCCTGCAATAAGCAAAAATCAGGTTTCATGAGAACAGTACAATTCAATTATCAGGTGACTTGGCTAACAGATAGTAGTTTACAGGTAAGGAAAGGTACATATAGACAATGGGACAATTTCAGCGTTAGGATTAGTTCAACTGATCCCGCACTATGAAATGATGCGAAATCACCATTGGCGGTCTCAATTTGGGTTTTGGTAGGTATTGACAGGTTTTTAATATCTTTAGGATCATAGGTCATTGTATCAGTAGCTCCGCAATCAAAGAGCCACTGTGGACACTTCAGGTTTTTGGGATTATTAGCAATATATGCCTTTTTTGGGTCTCAGGGGTAAAATGGGAATTTCAGATACTTGTGGGACTGTTTCAGTTTTTATTTGGAGTTGGTGGGCTATTTGGGAATTTCAGGAAGTTTCTGGATTGTTTTGGTAGTTCTGTGGAACTGGTGGGCATTTCGGTAAATTTGCGGAATTGGTAGGTTAATTTGGTTGGTTGACATATTACTGGGGGCACATGTTCTATTATCAAAATAATTGGAACCACAATCATCACTATCAAAATTCTGGCGAAAAAATAAAGGACCAGAAAGTTGAGGGTTTAGGGATAAATTCATAACCCCAAACCCTTTACCTGATACACGCCCCCCTCCTTCATTTGTTCTGCCTCCTTCGTTCCTCCCAAACCCTAATGCTGCGAATGCTCCCTTCTCTGTCTCTCCGGTGCCGCCGCCAACATTGGTGACCTCAGGGTTGTCCATTGCGGTGGCCTTCTTTCTCGATCGATTCTGATTTTTTCTTTTGGGATTCTCCTTCCACCAATATGGAAATTCCACAATATAGAAGCACTCTCCTTTTACATGGCCCGTCATATTACAGTGGGTATATTTCATGTTCGATCGATCGATTCGTTGGAATGATGAACTGGGTTCTGACCGGTTGGCTTTCTCCGGGTTGGTTTTGGAAAAATCCGACCTGGGCTCCGGGTTTTTGATGAAATCCGATCTGGGTTTCTGCTGGTTGCCCTTCACCGATAGTCCCGAACCGAAACCTCCGCCAGATGATGTGTTTCCGCCATCCAAGGCTACCGATGGGCTAAGAATAGACATCCTGGCAGCCTCACTCCGGACAACAGCGTAGGCCTCTTCAACTGAGAACAAAGGGTCCTGTTTTAACAGGTCTCTTTTGACAGAATCGAACTTGTCGTCCATGCCGGCTAAGTACTGGTATAACCGATTCTTCCATTTGATTTTGTTGAAAAGTGTGATATCTGTGGCACAACCCATTGGATTCGACTCTCTTGCGTCAATTTCTTGCCATAATTGTTGAAAACTACTGTAGTATTTTTCATTTGTCAGCTGGCCCTGTTGATGTTTGTTGGCTTTGGTTATGAGTTCAAAAATTTGCAGTGACCCTTCACCACGTTGATAAGTTTTTTGAGTCCCAGCCAGAGATCTCGTGATGTCGGGTACTAAATGTGCTGGCCTACCAATTCTGGTTCAATTGCATCGATTATCCAGGAAAACACCTAGAGGTCGGATTGTTGCCATTTGCGAAATGTTGTAGCGGTCTTCATAGGCTGCTCCATCTCGCCATTGATGTATTCCAGTTTTCCTGACTTTCCGATGGCTAGTAGCATCAGTTTCGACCACAGGAAGTAATTGTGATCATTCAATTTGACTGATACATTGGCCGTTTCATTTCCAGTGCTCTGACTCAACAATTTTTCTATTTGTGTTGACAGGATTTCAGTGGCTTCTGACATTGCTGAGGTTTCAACAACATCTTTGGTCATGGTTTATGGGTTAGGATGTCAAATGATGTTCACAGTGATCGACCCAGAAATCGACACTGCTCTGATACCATATTAGACAGTAAGAAAAAAATAGAACATAGTTTTTTATAATAATCTTACGATGGTGGATTATATATACTAGTTATGCTTAGTAGTTACTAAATTACTGGGCCATGATAAGCACTACTAGTAGTTGAATATAAGTGATCCAATAATTTAGGGATAGGATCACAACTTCCTCTTTCTGTTACTATTCCTAATCTAACAGTTATTACATGAAAACTAAACCATTTGATGATAATACCTTAAAAACAATAATGATAATAATAAAAAAAATAAAATTTCATAATTTATGAAAATTGAAAAAAAAAGAAAAAATGTCGTTCCATATCGATGTTGACAAGATAGCTCTGTCATGGTCTTGTCTCTTTCGTACTCGGTGCCGGCTATTCAATTCAACTAAACAGAATTTTAGGAGTCGATTATGTACTAGAGTTGGAATCTTCAATTAGAAAAGACAAAAAACAGCCGTGTACAAATTGTTCACTTGGTCATGTGAATCAACCGTAATATAGGAGAAAGAAGATCCAATTTTGAGTAGAACCTAACAATGGACAAGGAAAAGAAGAGACAAGAAGCTCACTGTTTAGTGGTATGCTATCCGTCACAAGGCCACATTAACCCAATGCTTCAGTTCAGTAAGCGATTGAAGAACAAGGGGGTTAGAGTTAGATTGGTTACTACTCGGTTCATCTTCAAGTCTATTATGCACACGGCAATATCATCCAATTATATTCCTCTCGATACCATCTCCGATGGCTACGATGAAGGCGGTATAGACGAAGCAGAGAGCATAAGTACCTATCTGGAAACCTTTTCCAAAGTGGGTTCACAGACTCTTACTCGTCTCATTGAGAAGCTAAGTGGCTCTGGCGACCCTGTCGATTGCATTATCTACGATCCATTCTTGGCCTGGTGTCTTGATGTGGCCAAGAAATGTGGATTGTTAGGAGCTGCTTTTTTCACACAGTCTTGTGCTGTTTGTAGCATTTACTATCATGCTCAACAAGGTCTCATCAAAGTTCCTCTTGAAGAGACTGAAATTTTGGTTCCTGGGTTGCCTCCACTTCAACCTCAGGATTTTCCATCCTTTTTATATCGTTTTGGATCTTATCCTGCTGCCCTGAGCATGCTTTTGGATCAATTCTCCAATATTGAGAAAGCAGATTGGGTTCTTTTCAACACAATTTATGAGCTGGAACCAGAGGTTGGATCTTTGCAATTGTTTAAGAGATAAGTTGAATATTGTTTTTCTTTGAGTTGGTAGTAATTGCTGCCGTTTAAAGGCAACATGTGGCATAAATAAAGTTTCCAGGTCTCTTTGCCTTGCTCTTTTAATAGTTTGATAAAAGTCCCATCAAAACTCTACTCTACTTTTCTGTTTTGTGTCTTGTATCAACTCCTACTTTTAAAAGTTTGCAGCCCCTGTTCATAAGAGGATTTTGGTTGTGCTGGCTCTGATGTATATTGAGTTATATAACTTAACATCATGTAGGTGGTGGATTGGATGGCTAAGCTCTGGCCAGTAAGTACAATTGGACCAACCATACCTTCCATGTATTTGGACAAGAGACTTACAGACGATGTGGACTATGGTTTCAGTATCTTCAAGCCAAACAACGATGCTTGCACCAAGTGGCTAAATGAGAAACCAGAAGGATCGGTAATATATGTATCATTCGGGAGTTTGGCGGTCCTAGATTCCGAGCAGATGGCAGAACTATGTTGGGGTCTAAAAGGAAGCAATTACTATTTCTTGTGGGTTGTAAGGGCCTCTGAGGAGGCCAAGCTCCCAACAGAATTTATCGCAGAGACAAAAGAGAAAGGATTGGTGGTGTCATGGTGCCCACAATTAGAGATATTAGCTCACAAGGCCATAGCATGTTTTATCACACATTGTGGGTGGAACTCTACTTTGGAAGCTTTGTGCTTGGGAGTGCCAATGGTGGTGATGCCTCAGTGGACAGACCAGGCAACCAATGCCAAGTGTATCACGGATGTGTGGAAAGTGGGGCTTAAAGTTTCGCAAGAGAAAGGGATTGTTGAACAAGAAGCGATAAAGCGTTGTGTAAGGGAAGTAATGGAGGGAGAATCGTCGGAAGAGATGAAAGTAAACGCTAAGAAATGGAGTAAATTGGGCAGAGAAGCCATGTCTGAAGGTGGAAGCTCCGACAGAAACATCTCCGAGTTTGTGGATAGTTTGGTCCACCGAAGAAGCAGAGTTTCTGGAGGCCAATAATTGAACGTGGAATCTTAAACAAAATCTTTGCCAACCAATGCTTTGTCATCTCAAAAGAGTTTTCTTTTTCTTTGGTTTGTCTCGTTTTGGTGACAATTTTATCAGTACGTAAGACTTTTTCTTATTTTCTTTGGCATTTAGGACTTTTTGCATTGTTTGAATCTGGTTGGAAGCTGGGATTATCATAAACTAACGTAAAGACATTGATGTGCTACTTTCACTAAGTTACATTGAGAAGAGGGCATGAATGGTAGACTGGTGACCTAAAAACAATTAAAATTAAAAAATATAGTTACTTAATTCACTTACAAATTTAGAATGGACTCAAAATGTATGCTTTTAGACATAAATTTTAATACTGAATGATGAATAATTCTTAAATGTAACACTCAAGATGCTTTGATTATTAATTGTAACATGATGATTATTTATTTAGATTACAACTTCAAGTCATCTCTGGTATTCCTCTCTACTTTTACTATATTGTTTATCAATTATTAGCATCTTTAGGTACTGTCATCCATTCACGTTCATGTTTGTATAATGTTTAGACTTATGTTGTGAGTTGAGAAATTGTTACACTGATTTTACCACTTCATCAGCAAACACATCTACCAAAAATGTAAAGTGTCATTTGTTATTATGGGTTAAATTCTCAACTGAGGACTTCATGGAGTGATTATAATCCAGGTTGTTTTAGAGTTTCACCAATTATCTAGTTAGGCAATTATTTAGTGATTAAAATTTTTATATAGGAATTAAACTAGTTTATGTAATCAAGTTAGGCAATTATTTAGTGATTAAAATTTTTATATATGAATTAAACTAGTTTATGTAATCAACTGAAATTAGTGCATTTCGTTGCGGGTTAGTAAATATGGTTTCTTTAGATGGTATGATGAGAAGTTTCCTCAAATAACTATTAACATAATTCATAAATTAAGAAAAGATATAAATGTTTTACGATTGAGGGCGAAACAAAGGCATGTGAAATATTAAGCAAAGAAGAATATATTCTATAAATTATCATTTTAAAGAAAAATAATGAGATTAAAGAGCAAGTGAAGAATGTGATAGCAGTTATCATCATTTTTTATAGGAGGTTGTTATATTATATTGTATAAAATAGATCTAGAGCATTGATTATCTTACTTTGAAGGTGTTGTATAAACTATTAATAATCATACTTATGATTTGAAATTTTTAAAATTTTTGTTTCTCTCCCTTTGCAATTCATTTTTTTGAATTTTTTTAAGGTTTTCATGTATGAATAACAAAGGCAAATGTTGCATAGAGAGATGTTGTGTACATATTGGCAATTTGTGATATATGATAGATGCATGAAAATAGCAATTACGATTAACTTAATTAGAAAGCATGTTTCAAAAATTTAAAATTCAACTTCCTTTTTCTTATATAATTAAAACTTTAGTATATCGTACATGTCAATAATAGTACATAATCATCTTAAGTCAATGAAAATATTTCTCAAGTTCCACCAATATAATGCAAAACCTTAAATTCCTCATAAAGTAATTGAACAATATATGAGGAGAGCATTTTTTTTGCACAAGATACAATAAAAATAATTTATATAGAATATTCATAACATAGAACATAGTGTATTCATTTATGTTGGCAAAAAAAAACATAAACTATAGTGTATTTATTTACATTGACAACAAAACACAAAACATATAATATAATGTATTTATTTACATTTACAACAAAACACAAAACATAATATGTTAATTTACATTAGCAATAAAACAAAACATAGTGTATTCATTTACACTAACAACAAAACACAAATTATATTCTATTTATTCAATAATAGATTGCTTGGTTGATGCACACTCGCAAGAAAAGGCTAAGAGTCAAAATTGGTTATAGTTAAGGGATAAAAAAATAGGGCATGGTAAAATCAACGAAAAGGCTCAAACAAAAGTGTAATCTAGGTGCCTTTTTCATCTAAAGATATGGTCTCACCATGCCTAATAAAAGCAAATTCTAGAATTACCCAACAATGCATGATATTTACACAACATATAAAATAGATACCACAAAGATAGCAGATGATAGGCAGATGCTCATAACTGAACAAAATCACCCTAGGTTTAGCTCCCTATTTACGTATACTCTTCTTTTGCATAAGCAGTTCTTCCACATTAATATGAATGCGAACACACATATAGTTATTCCATGAGTTACGTCTATGAGTAGAATCATACTCAAGGTAGGTTCCCATCAAGTTGCCAATATTTCTTGCCAGTGCCTCGACAGAAAAACCCATTGGGAGACCATGGAACTGTAACCAAATATTAGTGTGAATGAAATCAATATCCGCTGGGTTCTCCCCTTCCATTGGTGAACTAACAAAATACATTTATTGAACGACTAGGGTCCTTTAACTAACATCTTCTTCATATCGAGATGATGATAAAACTGGATGATATATTGATTGTTTTCTTCCATTGGTTTGATGTACGCTCCCCGCATAGGTCGCCAAAGACTCAACAAAGTCTGTTTCATAGCCTCGGCGTTAATCGCTCGTTCCCCAACCAATTTTCCCAGAAAACACAGATCATAATTGATCTCATCTTTTTGGATATCTTTCGTGTGAATCACAAACTCGGCATTTTCTTTCTCTCGGATAGAGAGTTCCTGAAAATCCGAATCCATACTACAGAAAAACAACGACAGAAAAGATCAGAGAAAATTTATTCGCTAAAAAACTCACCATGCACAATCGCAACAGGGCACTCTTGAGAGAGAAAACGAGAGGCAAGACAATAGGACAATTTCCTTTATTGTTTGAGCTATTTCAAATTAACGTTTTCAAAGTTGATATTTTGGTATTAAATAAATTAAAGAGAATATAAGTTAGTCAAAATTTACTTAAATGTTAAAATAAAAATAAAAATTATTTTGTAGAGATTCATTCTTTTTTAAAATCCAAATTTACGTGTTTTCATAATTTAAGATGACTATCTTTTTAAATTTAATTTTTTTGCTAGTCTGACTTATAATCGAATATTGGACAAGATTCCTGGTTATTTAGGAGTTTTGACTCAATTTTATCTCATTTTTTATTAGTCAATTGAGGGATCAAATTCTCTGTGCCCACTAGCCTGTACCAATTCTGTTCTACGCGATCTCATCTATACATTTCTCTAAGTCCCACATATTTGTGTGAAAGAGATCGCATAGAATAGAGTTGATACAGGCTAGTGGGTAGAGAGGATTTCGTTCCCTCAATCAGTTGAGTACTAATTTCAAAACTATAGAGTGGGTTTGGGCTGTCCTATGAAAAATCATAGAATAATTTTTGTTTTTATTATTGAAAAGATTCGACCTCCAACAACTATCTATGATATAATAGTACATCATATATACTAACCATTAATCAAGTTAAGGTTCGTTTCTGTTGACTAGTAGAAGCTTCTAAACACAAAATCAGGAAGTGATTAGCATAGAATCAGGCATAGAATATTCTGTAATCAATTTGCAAACATTTCCATAGATAGATGATTTGTACACTATAAACTAGACCCGATGTACATTGAAAAATATACAAGAAAATGGAAATCTTTTCCACCAAATATCAACTGTTACTATCGTAGATGGTATCAGAGCAGTGTTTTATGGTTCTGAGACAATTTCCAATTGCTCATCATCTACCATCAATTCTTACCAGAGACATTCCGACCAACAGTTTCCAAACCCTCTTCAATACTCAAAACTGCAGAAAAAAAGCAGTGACCAATGTCAGAGGAAACTGGCTCAAACGTGATAAAAACCCAAAGTAGTAACAACATTCCAGATGATTTAACCATGCAGATTGCAAGCCTATTAAGGAATAGCCTCAATGTTCAACCAAATCAATCCAATTCTGACAGTTTATCGATTGGGCTGAAGCTTGATGGGGACATTATCAATTGTGGGCACGCCTCATGCGCGTTGCCATTGGCGGTAGGGGGAAGGCGCGACACCTTACCGGAGTACCACTGGCACCAGTTATTTCAGATGAATCATATCAGATGTGGGAACAGTCAGATCTGACTGTTTTCACTTGGCTTATTCAGAATATCACTTCCAACCTTGTGAGTAATGTGGCAGAATATCCCTCGCAAAAGCTTTATGGGATGGATTAGCCACCAGTTATGGCGGTGGGGCTGATCCATTACAGATATATGATCTCCATGTACGCGCAAGCAAGCAACAACAAGGGGAAAACTCATTAGAAGATTATTGGAATAAATTGCTGGCGATATGGATGAATATAGATCGTAGGCAACCAAATCCAATGGTCTACAAAGTCGACATAACCAGGTACAACAGGATTGTTCAAGAACACAGACTTTATCAATTTTTTTCGGGACTCAACGAGAAATTCGAGAGCATCCGAAGGGACATATTGAAATAAGATCCTCTCCCCTTAGTGGAATCTGCCTATGCCACTATGAGGCGAGAGGCTGCCAGGATCTACATCATAAGACCGGCAACTACAGAGGTAGATACCTCATCATTTGGGAGAATAGGGGCCGGCTTAGCATCAAGAACACATAGGGAAAAACCTAGAAGTGAGGCGGCAACAGGTGGACGAAATCATCCAGAAAATTTCCGCTCAGAAAATAATGGAAAGAAATCATCACTGAGGGAGGATAAATCAAAGCTTTATTGTACTCATTGTGGAATGCATAAGCATACTAAAGAGACATGCTTCAAAATTGTTGGATACCCAGACTGGTGGGAGGATAATCATAAGCAACATAGAGGGAATCGTTCTACCAACAGTAGGGCTGCTGCTACTGTGGGCATCCCGGAGGTCATCGACATCAGCAGCGGCGGCCGGAATGTGAAGGCTGAGGGGAGTGGTGGAGAACAGAAAGGATACGCAGCGGTCGCACAGGAAGCGGGGATGATAAACCCGAATGAAGTCCCACCAAGAGGTATAGGGTTTGGAAATTATTTTCCAAACCCTTCAATTGTTAATTCCCAATTCTTTAAACCCAATTGTTTTGATTGTGTTGAATTGTGCTCCACTGATTATAAACCTGCGGCTTTAGTCCATTCCCAACCATGTGATCAGCCCAAAACCAAAGCCCACTCTCAGTTTTTTGCCTACATCCCAGAACCTACAAAAGTATCCACAAAAATAATACACCCAGCCCTCCACGTTGAACCCAGAACCTATAATAATTCAAAACCATGTACAAAAATACCAAAAACCTTTCGACCTATAACCCATGAAACCATATACAATATTTCAAAAGCCCTTGCCATGACCCAACAACCAGGAAAAATGTCCAATTGGATTTTCGACTGCGGTGCAACCGACTCCATGACCTATGACCCCACAGATATTATCCAACCAACCACACCTCACAAAAATTATATCTAAAGTGCTAATAGGGGATTATCGGAAGTTAAAGGGGCTGGTTCTGTTGAGATATCCCCGAAGTTGAAATTGTCAAATTGCCTCTATGTTCCATCGTTATCATTTAAATTGCTATCTCTCAGTCACATTACAAAAGAGCTCAATTGTGTAGTGTTGATGTACCCGACATTTTGCCTTTTGCAGGACATTCATACGGGGAGATCATTGGGCGTGGTACTGAACGCGGAGGTCTTTACCAGGTGGATGAGGTGGCTCACTAGGGAGCTGCTATGCTGGCTCACGGGACACCTGAAAGACAAATTTGGCTATGGCACCAACGTCTAGGTCACCCATCCTTCAGTTATCTCCAGTTTTTATTTCCTGCTTTGTTCAAAAATAATACAAATCCTATGACTTGTGAGACTTGCATTTTAGCAAAAAATCATCAGGTTTCTTTTCATTCAAATAATACTAAGGTGGATTCTGTGTTTTCTTTGATACACTCGGATGTGTGGGGTCCGGCTCCATACTCTAATAATAGCATATTTCAGTATTTTGTGCTGTTTATTGATGATTATTCCCATATGATATGGGTATATTTTTTGAAACACAAATCTGAAGTACCTGAGAAATTCTTTGCCTTTTACAATATGGTGCTTACCCAGTTTAACAAAAAAATCCAACTTTTACGCTCTGACAATGGGGGTGAATATGTCAATACATCTCTGAAATCTTTTGCCTTGACAAAGGCCTTATCCATCAAACCACTTGCCCAAACACACCACAACAGAATGGAGTTGCGGAATGCAAGAACCGTATTCTCCTTGAAATGACCCGAGCCATAATGTTTGAATCCAAAGTTCCTAAATCCTTCTGGCCCGAAGCCATTGCCACTTCTACATACCTCCTTAACCGACTTCCCACAAAAATTCTTAACTATCAAACGCCACTTAAAATCTTAGCTACCCAAACTCATATCCCACCATCCCTAACCCTTCCACTGCGTGTGTTTGGTTGTTCTGTGTTCATTCATATTCTAAAGACAGAAGGTACTAAACCAGATCTTTATGCTCATAAATGTGTTTTTGTGGGATATGCACTTCACCAAAAGGGATACAGGTGTTACAATCCCAATACTTGGCGCATTCATGTTACCATGGATTGTGATTTCCTTGAGCCACCTCCTAACTTGGAACAGACCAATGAGCCTAGTACACCTACCAACGATATTCCTCCGGTGGATGTTCCACAAGAGGTAAGTTCTGAACAATCCCCAGTTGCTTCCGCCTTAGATAATGATGTTGATCATGACAGCTTAGTTCCAGAGACAATGATTGAAGAGACAAGGAGGTATGCCTTGCCTCAGAGAAGTACCCGAGGAGTTCCACCCAAAAGATACTCACCAAAGCATATGCCAAAATCATCTAGATATCCAGTGGGAAACATAGTCTGGGGAGTATGTCAGAGGTAGCAAAAGCATTTGTCACAACGTTTTACACTGAACCAATTCCCAGAACAGTACAAGAGGCAAAACAGAAAGAAGAATGGTGGCAAGCAATGAAAGAAGAAATGGATGCCCTTGAAAAAAATGGAACCTGGAAGAAGTGTCCACTTCCAAAAGGAAAACGTCCAGTTGGGTGTAGGTGGGTATATATAGTCAAACATAAAGCTGATGCAACTATTGAACGATACAAGGCTCGACTGGTTACCATGGGGTACACTCAAACCTATGGTATTGACTACACGAAAACCTTTTCTCTAGTGGACAAGATTGACACAATTTGGGTGCTGTTCTCCGTAATAGCAAACCAAGATTGGCCACTTCATTAGTTCGATGTGAAGAATTCCTTCCTTCACGGCGACCTCAAGGAGGAGTGTATATGGTGGCTCCTCCAAGTTTCTCTGATGTTTTTCAAGGGAACGAAGTATGCAAACTAAAGAAGGCCTTGTATGGGCTCAAATAGTCTCCACGAGCTCGGTTCAGAAGATTCACAATGGCGATGAAAAGATATGGATACAAACAAAGCAATGCTGATCACACGCTATTCTTGAAGAGGCAAGGAACGCTGATCACCTGTCTAATCATATATGTAGATGATATGATTATAACAGGGAGCGATATTGAAGAAATTGCACAACTAAGAAAGAACTTGTTCAAAGAGTTTGAGATGAAGGATTTGGGTGGACTGAAGTATTTCTTGGGTATCGAAGTATTAAGATCCAGTAGAGGGATCTTTATATCACAGAGAAAGTACATCCTTGATCTTCTGGCTGAAATTGGCTTGGTTGATTGTAAGCCGGCAAAAACACCTATGGTGGTGAATCATGGGTTGAAAATGGAAGAAGGAGCTGAACTGGCAGATAAGGAGCGGTATCAAAGGCTCGTTAGGAAGTTGATCTATCTAGCACACACTAGGCCTGACATTGCCTATGCTGTGGGAGTTATAAGTTAGTTCATCCATCAACCACAAGTAAATGACATGAAGGCGGCACTTAGAGTGGTATGCTACCTAAAGGGAACAGCAGGAAGGGGAATTGTATTCAGACAGAATGGACATTTAAATGTTAAAATCTATACTGATGCAGATTGGGCAGGCAATCCAAACGACAAAAGATCCACTTCAGGGTACTTTACTATTGTTGGGGGTAATCTGGTAACTTAGAGAAGCAAGAAGCAGAAGGTTGTGGCCTTATCAACTGCAGCAGCAAAATTCTGTGGAATAGACAAGGGTCTTACAGAAATCCTGTGGGTCAAGAAATTGATGGCTGAAATTGGATTCCCACCTCAGCTTTCGTTTCAGTTGAAATGTGATAACAAAGCAGCAATCAGCATATCTGAAAATTCGGTGCAGCATGATAGAACCAAGCATGTGGAGGTGGATCGACATTTTATCAAAGAGAAGCTAGAAGAAGGCACAGTTGATCTACCGTTTGTTCATTCAGAAGATCAACTGGCAGATATTCTAACCAATGCTATCAGTGGAAGAATATTTGATTCAGTTCTGAACAAGTTGGGTATTGGTGATCCCACAACTCAACTTGAGGGGGAGTGTTGACTAGTAGAATCTTCTAAACACAAAATCAGGAGGTGATTAGCATAGAATCAGGCATAGAATATTCTGTAATCAATTTGCAAACATTACCATAGATAGATGATTTGTACACTATAAACTAGACCCATTGTACATCGGAAAGAATACAAGAAAATGGAAAATCTTTTTCACCAAATATCAACTGTTACCATCGTAAGTGGGAGTGCCTATCTGAACTAGCACAAAAGCAAGCATTTAGAGGTTCTCCTTTCTGCTTCATTAAATAATTAGTGTAGAACAAAATAATTAAAGGGAAAATCATAGGTTATAGTCGATCTCCTCTCCAAATTAGGATTTGGACATTGAAGGGTTCGTCAATATAATTATAAGACTTTTTGTTGGTAGTTTTGCATTATTTCGTATGTACAGTTTTAACTTACTATAAAGCATTAACAGTTTCAATACTATTTTTTAGTACATATGTCTTATGTTCACTTTCCATACTTTCTGGTAGCTTAAGATTATTTATATTTAACGATTTTGATAATAACTATATAATATTTCAAAATTTAAATTGAATTTATTTCTTTATATAGATAACAATATTTTTTTAAGGAAATAAAATCATAAGAAAATTACTTCCTTTCTTAGGCCATCTCCAACCAAGGCAATAAAACACAAAATTTGGAGTTTTGGTTTTTTGATTTGTTTACATAATTTACTAAGTAATTAAGTTTAAAATATATATTACTTTATACAAAATATATCATTACAAAGATCTCATTGAAACATTTAAAACGAGACTAATATTGAATATAATATTAAATTTATTTTTAATATTTATTTTTAATTCCTATTTATAATTGTTATAAATTCATTAGTAAAATATGTTAAGAATAAAAAGATAATTTGAAATAAAAAGTAAATAAATTTAAACCACACCATTGATTTTAAAAATTAAAACTCAACAAAAATATTTGAAATTACAACAAGACTAAAATAAATTACAATGAAATTCAGACTCGAGATTATAATCAAACTAAAATTACAACAACCAACTTAAAAGGAAAACTAAAGCACTTGTAAATATTAATTTACATAAATAATTAATAGTTTGGAAGGTCATCCCCATTTCATCCAAAATCAAAATATTGGCTAAAGCTATTAGATGAGCCAACTCCTCCAGTCAAGATTTGTAATTATCAAGGGATCGGCATGTTTTTGGAAAAAAAAAACTGTATTATATGATATTATGTCAGCATGCATTATAATGCACAATATGATCATTGAGGATGAACGTGATATTCAAGTGCTCATACAAGATTGGAACGAAATGCCAGCCCCTGAAATTAATATCAATATAGACGATACAGTTATATTTCAAGAACTCCTTGCAGACATAGCCAAATTAGAGATAAAAAAGCTCAGTATGAAATTCATAATGTATTCATTGAACATCTGTGGGAACAATATGGACATTCAAATGATTAGAAGTTAAATGAGAAATTTTAATCAGTTTATATTTGTTTATGTTATTAATTTGTTGTTGCAATATTATTCAATATATTTTGTAAATAATATTAATTTAATATAAACATATATTAATTAATTGAGAATAATGATTCTATTTTAATTTTTAATAAATAACTAAATAAATATAAATTATTGTATAAATATAAATTAATTTAGTTAATAACTAAATTATTGTGGTATATTCTTTGAAAAGATTCTGCGAATATTCTATTTTACACCAAATTTGGTGTAAAAAGATTCTGCGAATATTCTATTTTACACCAAATTTGGTGTAATGGATGTTGATGGCCTTATAGGAACCTTCTTTGTAAACTTTTCTTATAACATCTTGGAAGATCTTACTTTTTTGAAAAATTAGTTCCGAAAATTTTTGATCCACCTGAGATAGTATTGAAAATCTAAAGTTAACTTAAAATTAAGATGAAGCAATAGCTAGTTGAAGAAATCGATTATTTAGAGAAAAGTAACAACACTTGTGAAGCAACAAACATACATAGACTTTCAATACATTTGAGTAGCATCTACATTCTTAAGAGTCATATCATTCTATTGTGCCTTAGAAAGGGAAATCACTCTATTAAGTGAGAAATTATTATTTGAGAACTTACTTTTGATTTTACATTTTATTTTTTATGAGCTTTTAAAAGCTTATTATACACTTTGAGTGTGGAAGGCTAGAGAACCTCAAAAAATATATACTTGTGAGCTTAGAGAGGCTTGTCAATTTTAATACTCAGATTCTTATAGTAAAATACTCAAGTTAAATGCTTGGGGACTGGAAATAGGCTTAGTTGTTAGCTGAACCAGTATAAATATAATGTGTCATTCTTTTTCTCTTCCTAACTTTTAAATTTTCATGTTATAAGTTTGTATTTTCAAGTAACTCTTTCAATTTTTCAATAGAATCCTATTTTTATAAAGCAAGAGGTTCTTTTCCCTTTAAGCATTAATCGGCTCCTATCAATTAACATATCAAATTCTATTTGAGCTCTAGTAGGCTCCTATCGATTGATAGGCCCCTTTCGTTTTGAGCACTAATAGGATATATCCTTTTGATTAATAGACTTTTTTTGTATTTTAAATAACTATCAGGATCCTTTCTTTTTAAACGTTAATGGCTTCCTTTCGAAGTTTAATAAGACCTTTCCATTTATCAATCCATTTTGTTTACGAAGGATTTTAAAGATTTAAAGTACCTTGTAAATTTTTTACACATAATTTACCTCCTCGTGTGTGTGTTTGCTTTATCATTTGGTATCAGAGTGAAGTTTTACATTTATTATGTTTTACAACATATGATAGATCATAGCAAACAACTTAAGAAGGAAAATCTATCTCAAAGCTTCTTTACTTCAATGGAAACAACTACTCCTATTGAAAAGAGAGAATGACCATCTATCTTCAATTGGTGGACATTGAAATCTGGCCAGCTATCAAAGCTGGAGCTACACCTCCTACTACTAACAACATAGAAGTGTTGATTGATGTTGATAGAAGAAATGTATAGCTGAATGCCAAAGCATGACATCATCTGACCTGTGCACTATCTCTAGAAGAGTACGAAATGATAACCTACTATTCTACAGTAAAAGAAATGTGGGACAAGCTTAAAATTACTTTTGAAGGAACAAATGAGGAAAAAAAACATAGAATAAGTCTTTTAGTGCATCAATATGAGACTCTTTGCATGAAATAGGGAGAAACAATAGATGAATTCTTCGAATGTCTCAACAACATCATCACTGCCTTGAAAAACTTGGGCAAGATATTACGATCTGGTAACAAAAATTCTAAGATCATTACCAAATGAATGGAGACCTAAAGTAACAACTCTAGAAACCTCAAAAGATCTCAATACAATATCACTTGATTGGTTAAGAGGATACTTAATGATTCATGAAGCCAAGCTTAGGCAAGATGAAGGATCCTCACACAGAAGAGGAATGACACTAAAAGCAGTTGACGAATCAAATCCATCAAATAATGATGAAAGTGATATTGAGTTGCAAATAGATGCACATGTCGAGTTCAACTTTATGGTCAGAAAATACGCGTACTTATACAAAAAAAAAGCTTATGAAGAAAAGAGATGGAAACAAAAAACTGGAAACAACAGGTTCCTATCAAAAGGAAGCAGTGGCAATAGCAATATACAAAATAATCAAATCATATGTTGTCACTGCAAGAAGCCTGGGCACACAAAACCAAAATGTCTTCTTCTTAGAAAGGACAAAACTGAAAATAGAAAACTCAAAAAGCCTGCCATGACTACAGCTTGGTTAGATGAGGATTTTGACAACTTTGAAGAAAAAGAGCTAAAGGAAGTTAGCAATGTTTGCTTTATGACTGAATCAAGAGATGATGAGGTATATTATTCTGAATCTAATATTGAAATGGATGAATTAGGAGATGCATATCATGACTTATATGATCAGTACAAAAAATTAACAGTGTAGTATTTCAAAAAGGTTGAGAAGTCAAAAATAATGATCAATCTTTAACAAATAAGATTAAACTATTAGAATCGGAAAACAAAGATTTGTTGTCTAAATCACTTCTCTTGAAAATGATAATAAAAAACAATTTTTGAAAAGAATACTTAGAATAAAAAATAATTTAGTTAGAAAACTTATCACTTGAAAATGACTTTGCTAAGATAAAACAATTAGAAGAGAAAGTTACTTCTTTAAAACTTGAAAAAGAAATAAATATGCTAAGAAAATTGTTTCTCTTAGAAAAGATCTTACTAATTATATTAATG
>JANZXR010000009.1:7752327-7768334 GCA_027575705.1 Erythroxylum echinodendron
AGGGGACAATACCTGGAGTGATGGCGGTGGAGGCCGGGCTCCACTGTAGCGATCCGGCCCAAGTTCGGATGCTACAACTGATCTTCTTCTTAAATTATTTTGTGCATTATATTTATTCATATTCATGATAATAATCAAAAAAACTTGATCTTAGAGCATGAAAAATGTATTTATTGGTTATCCTTTTACTAAAAAAGGGTATACATTTTTTGGTCAAATGTATAAAAGATTTTTATCTCCATATATGTCACTATTTTTTAAAGATAAACTTTTTTCCCTTACTAAATTTCAAAGGGATGTAGTGAAGATCAGTTTTTAAATATATATTCATAAGAAAAATGAGACTATGGTAAAAGTTGATAATGATGTGGAAATTTTTATAATCTTGATTCAAAAATTGATGATGTCTTTGATAATTGTGCATTAGTATATGTTTTTCTAAGTAATTGGCATGTATTTTCGTGCATAATTGTTGATTATTGTTGTAGTTTAGGATTCATTTTGTATGTTTTTGTTTAGTTTGATTTTCATTGTTGTTCTTTTATGTTGATGTTAATTTAGGATAAGAATTGGCTATTTTTTATGTAGGAAGGAAGATGGAGAAACTTGGAGATTGAACTAGAGATCAAAGAGGAGAAGACAAGAGGATTCTATCTATTGCCAATTCCTACGATCGTGGGAATCATGCCAATTCCCACGATCGTGGGAATTACAATCCGAGACAATACGCGAAGCTTCATTAAACTTAGGATTTTTGGACTATTAAAGGAGAATTAAGCCTCCATCTTAAGGAGAGACAAAACCCTTATGTAGAAACACTATCCTTGAGTAAAGAACACATGTTTGGAGCCTTGAGAAAGGATTGAAGTCAAGTACTATCATCAAGATTGGGAAAATAGCACATCAACATCCAAAATTCCAGATTTTGGCAAAGAAGAGAAGAAGTTCCTTTTACCCAATTTTCTTTGTTTTTCTTCCTTCTAGTCTTTGTAAAATGATTTATTTGAATGTTGATGATGTTTATTTAATGTAAAAATTTTCTTTTAGTTTAGAAGATCTCTTTTAGTTTAGAGGGTCCTCTTATTTTAGAAGGCTCCTGTTAGTTTAATAGGGTAGAATACTCATGTTTTAAAATAACAATTATTAAATAGTATCATTTCAACTTTTAAAAACATGCGTGTGCCACCCTGATAGCTTTCTGTACGTGATTGACAGAAGATACACAGATAATCACACCTCCTCTATTAGCATGTACGATTGTTCATCTTCACATGAAATCAATGCTCAATAATCGTTTAATTTATCATGAAAAAGTTTTCTTCCTTTTACTTACCTTCATCGTTCTCAAAAGCGTCTTTTTCCTCTCTACACCGTAACTCTCTGTTTCTCCTCAAATTTTCTGCTCAAATCTCATACATCTCACCAGCTTACTTGAAATGACAAGAACAAAATCCAAGGGATAAAAGAAAACCTTGACTCCTACTACCAGCCGTGGTGAAACTCTCAGCCATAAACAACTAAATCTTCTTCTCTGTCGCCACTAGTAGGATCATTAAAACCCCTATTGAACATATTTTTGTCACCTCTATCAAAAAAGCCCTAAGGTTCAGAAGGATCTACTCAGGAGACTTTAGATGAGAGAAAGAGAAAGATTTTGGCTATGTTGTCTCTATAATCAAACTCTGAATTATCCTGTGAACAAAATGAATTAACAATCAAGTAATATATCTCTGTCTCTGGTGAAGAAGGCTCTAATGACTCAAATCCTAGCTCATCTGGAAAAAAAAGGGAAAATAAGAAGAAGAAAAAGAAGTAAAGGAAGAAAAGGAAGAAGAATAAAAAAGAAGAAAAATCTTCTAGTGAGGGGGAATAAATGAGAAAAGTAAGATTCCATTCTTTTTCACTTTCACTACCTACTCCTTGTACTCTGACTCTCAAAACTTTCGCACCACCACCATCTATTAGCCCTCAATCTGAGTCCACAGGTAATAAATTGCTTGAAGTACACTGGATTGTTAATGATGATGGTTCAGATGAAGAAGTAGTTCGTTTAATAATACGTCCACAAACTAGATGAAGTCTTGCAAAGCAAGCTGAGAAAGTTATTGAGAAATAAAAAAGCCCTGATGCTGAACGGAGGGAAGAAGAAGAATCTTGAAAGAGAAAAAGAGAAGAAATAAGAAAAGGCAAAGTGCCTATGCTTGAAGAGGATGTGGAGGACCCCCTTATTAGAAATGAACAGTTTTATGAATAAGCCATGTTTGAAGAAATTGCGAAGGTAAAAGGTTAAAATCAAATAAACAAAATAAAGGAGAGTCTTTAGTACCGGTTAAGTTGTTTCAGTCAATGGAAACTAAAGCACAATACAAAATGCACTACAAGAAGCGAAAGGTGATTGCTGGACGCATTTTCCCTCCTCTCTTGTTTGATGACATTGGTATTCCCATCTCTTCTTATTTTCTTGCTGTCGGTCGGGATCATTTTTTAATTTGAATGAGACAGTGTGTGATGATTTAGTTAGATCATGTTACACATATATGAGAAAAGGTGAAATTGATGGGAAGTTGGCAAACATCTCTTCAATACATGAGTATGAGATTTTGATTACTAAGGAAATCTTAGGAAACATACTAAACATAATTCCTATACGCAGAACTGACTTTCCTTGTCATAAGTGGGACATTACTGATCTTAATTTGCGAGAAGTTGTGAACTTTATCTACTTGCATATTGAGTATGTCCATGAAGGGAGACCCTGGTGTAGACATTTTGACTTACTGCTACAATGCCTTACATCAATATCTGCTACTTCAATTTTTCCAAGGAGTAGTTCAGTAGAAAGATGCGGTCTCCTGGACACATATATAGTGTATATTCTTTTGAAGTGCAATAAGATGAGCCTCCCAGCAATGATCTTGCAATTTATGGTGGACAAGAGAAGTCATAAGAATATCACTAGTGATTTGTTGTATAGGATGCTATTAACCAAGATTTTTGCCTATTATGGAGTGTCTTTTGACAATCTGGATTAATATATATGCAGAAAGTTCCATTCATCTATTCCATACCAATTCAGTTATAAATTGAAAGACAATGTCTGGGTGGAGAAGAAAACAGAAAGACTAGCAAACCTTTCAGGTCCTGCCCCACAAAAATCCTCCCTTATCACACTCCAGAGCACAAATGATCTGATCCTTCAACAATTGAGAAACATTCGCTCCAATCAAGATCAAATGCGTGGCCAGATCGACAACATGTAAAATCAAATTCTTGAGGTGTAGATTATGCCTTGAAAATTTTTTGAATCTCTTAAATAACTTTGTTGCTATTTTTTGCTTGGTTTATTTTTGCATATGCTATTTTTTTACTTACTTTTTAGTTATTTCCGTCTTTTTTTTTTGATAATAACAAAGGGGGAGAGTTAATGGTATACTTGCTTTTGATGATATATTTATTTTTGATGATATACCTATGATATACTCTTTGCTAACTGTTAAAGTATTGTTGAAGTGAATTTGTGAAGTTTAATCTGTGATATGCATAAACGATAGGCTTTTTCCTTTAGAGGCCGTAAGAAAGGCTCCTTCTAATTATGACTATGAGTAAGAACATTTCAAGTTTATAGGTATCTTTCAAAATCCTTTATTATTATTTGAAATTTGAAAATACATCTATTATTGCTTGTCATCATCAAAAAGGAGGAGATTGTTAGCTCAAGGTTCATTGTTAATGCTTCTATGATAACTCTATAATATTTCAAAATTCAAATTAGATTTATTTCCTTGTATATATGGGTAATGATATAATTCTTAAAAGCAAATGATATCATAGGATAAATGCTTTCTTTCTGACAAGAACCTTGTTAATGAACATACTTTATTAGAAATGATTCCACAATATCTTGAAGGATCTTGCTAATCACATAATTTGAACAATTAGCTCCGATATTTTGTCAAAACTTTTCTCTTAATGTCTGAATATTTGAAGATTTCAACATAGATAATATCGAAGATTCATTAGATACAAAGTCAACTCAGAATAGAAATGAAGCAACGACTAGTTGAAGAAAATGTCTACTTAAGGAAGAGCCACTGTACCTACGAACTATTCAGATTTTCGAAAGACTTTAGCATTATCAATATTCTTGAAAGTCATATCAATTTCAAACACCTTATTTCTTAGAAAGTAAAATCAATCTATTTGAGAGAGATTGTTATTCCTTGAAAGTTGACATTGAACAAACATTATATTCATTTGTGTTGAGAGCTTGTAGAGGATTGTTAAACTCTACGGGTGTAGAAGGTTGAAGAACCTTGAAAAATATGTACTTATGAGCTTAGAGATGCTCGTCAAATTTACTACTTGGAGTTTCAAAGTGAAATACTCAAGTTGAATACTTGGAAACTAGACGTAGGCTTCGTTATAAACCGAATCAGTATAAATTGACTATGTAATTCTTTGTTTCTTCTTAACTTTTAAATTTCTACATTATAGTGTTTGTGTTTTCAATTTGCAAAGAAGCTCCTTCAGTTTTATAATAGGGTCCTTTTGCTTTAACAGTGCAAGAGGTTCCTTTCATTTTTTAAATGATTAATAGACTTCATTTGTTTTGAAAGTTAATAGGCTCCTTTTATTTTTTAAACCATTAACATGCTCCTTTTGTTTTGAACGTTAACATGCTCTTTTTATTTTTTAAACAATTAATAGTCTCTTTTCATTTTAAACATTAATAGGATGCTTTCAAAAGTTAATGGGACTTTTTATCTATAGACTCATTTTGTTTAGCAGGCTCTTATTGAATTGGTAATAACCTGCAATATTTTTTTACACACAATTCACCCCCTTTTGCATATATTTGCTTTATTACTTCCAACTGTCGATAAGTTGAAGATATTTCTTCAAATAACAAATCGATGCATACTCTATCGGAGGGAGGAGGAAAGCCATGAGCATGTATTTTTCCAACATGACTTTGTAAATCCTCGCTAGAAAATGATGCTACAACAATGTCATACGCTGAATGTGCCCAGCAACTGGAGGTCGTTTACTTCATGGTGTAACCACTTCGTGCACAAGGATGACCCTGTCAGATGGAGCTTCTACATAGCACTATTCCTCCTTGTCAAGGCTATTTGGGTTGAGAGGAATCTTCAAATCTTCCACAACGGATGTTCAACCAGGGAACAATACATGCAAATTCGAAGCTAGTTCAGTATACAGAAGCTTAACTCTCATAATCGTGATTATGGGTCTAGAATGTTGAACGTAGGTTTTTACCCATTTGCCAAATGACAACAGAGTGAAATAAATGGTGCGTAAATTTCATGTATTTATTTAGGTTAGAGAGAATTGGTCTTTCTCTATACTCTGTAGATGCTTGTTCACGTCGATCTCCTTTATGAACACCAATTTTGTAATTCTAATCCTTTATGAATGATTCCTTTTAATTTTCGTTAAAAAGAAAACAGGTGAACGTTGGAGACTTCTTGCGATTCAAATCTTGTGTTATTTTCAAGGTATGAGAACTCGGAACAACCCTTGATTAAGATTGCAATTGTTGCTTATGTCACAGGGCTAAGCTAAGATTGAGGTAAGTTCCTGCATTTGAATGGATTTAATTGGTCACTTCTAGAAAAAACATATTCTTTTAGACCTTTTTTGAAAATGATCTTCTGCCAAATTCTAACCCTGTTTTATTGATTTTTATCCATACATTTACATAACTCTTATATAAATGTGTAAATAAAAATAACGAGAATTGGACAATCCTCTCTTAGTCCTTAATCACATATGAAGCCTGTAATCAATACATTTCATTTCAGGTTCACCGTACGTCTCGAGGCATAAGCTAAACAATAGTCGCTTTTAGGATCTGCAAGGTAGCTTCAGCTACAGAAGAAGATATACTAGACCGCATGGATTCAAAGCTTTTGTAACCAAGAAAGGCTCCAGCAAATGAACATTTTCTAGCCCATGCAGACGACAAGAGGTTAAGGGACTGATTCCTCACCTTTGAAGATAATACATACTTAGGAGTGCTTATTTGGGGGTATGAAAAAAGGGATATAAGTATGGAATAAAAATTGATGTCTGGTATGAACCTATCATTCAAGATCTAAGAGTTTCATTCCTTGGTTTTGGGCAATCCTCCATTCCTCTCATAATCTAGAGGAATGGAAGAGAGGAATGAGAGTGATTAGTATGTTTTTAAGTTTTTATATATAGAGGATAGATAAAAGGTATAATTATGAGCCAAATAACTTCATAAATAAAGCTTTAATTTCAATAATCAAATTTATGGTGAAATCAATTAAATAATTAATTACAATATAATTAATTAAAATATTATAATTAATTAATTAACTACAATATAATTAATTAAATTATTATTATTACTTAATTAATTAAATTATATTTAATTAAAATATAACTAATTAAAATATAATTATTCATTAGTTAAAATATTAATTAATTAAAATATTATTATTATTTATTTATTTACATTATATTTAATTAAAATATTATTATTGATTAAAATATAACTAATTAAAATATTATAATTAATTAATTAATTAATTACAATATAGTTAATTAAAATATAATTCATTATTAAAATATAATTCATTCATTAACTAAAATATTATAATTAATTAAGATACAAATTTATTTATTAATTAAAATATAATTCATTTTGTAACTAATTAATTACAATATTTTTTATAAACCAACTATTATTATCATTAATAGTAATCATTCATTCATCTTAACCAACCATCATAATTATAATGATTATATCCATTCCTATTTTTTCTTATATCTGTTCTCATTCTTATTTCTATTATCTTCTATAAATCAAGCGCCCCCTTAATAACGTAAACATTTAACTCAGTTTTCTTCTATTAGGGAATTAATTTCTGTGCACTAACAAATTTTTTATCTTTTATCGTGCATGATTTATAGTACTCCAGGAGACTGACAAATGATAAAAAAAATTTCCATCAAAAAGCTATTATATCTACTTGGTAAGGGCACTGTGACTGATACTTACATATATAGCGCCTTCTAATAAGTCTATGACTGCAAGTAGTGGCATTTGTGCTTCTAGCCAGTGACGTTCATTTGGACAACGTCGAATTTGATGAATCTCGCATTGGATTTGTTAGGCTGATAGGGAAAAGTCCTCAGTTATATAATATAACATCTTTTTATTTCACATAAGGTACAACACCGATTCCCTTATATTACAGGAAAGAAACCCTATGGTTGCTCTGTTAACTATAAAAGCTTTTGGCAGACTCGCATAACAAATCTTCATCCACCCGTTTCTACATAATAGGCCTTCTTCCCAAAAACTCTCTGTATACTACCATCTATACGTAAATAGCGCTTTCAAAATCTCTTTCCAGCAATTTGTACAAAATGTTAAAAACGATAAGAGAAAGAATTACAAAGATCTATGTGAACATCTACATTTAGCAGCTTGTAGCTAATTGCAGCAAAGCCTTCATCCTGATAAGAGCCATAGGCACTAAGGGGATACATTCTCATCTTCCTCATCATAACTGTACTGCTTTCTTGCATTGGTTACAGAAAACACCTGTGGCAGTGTCGGATTCACTGGAACTGGAAATTTATGTGCAGAGCTTACTGTTGTTCGCTCGTTTATCATACCAACCTCTTTGCAGACCCGATCAAGAACATTAAGGAAATCCCTGACAACCATAAAGATTCTGAAGGGATGAGCTTCTTCCTTAGCTGAATTCCCATGAAAGTATTCAGTAATCTCCTTCACTAGAGACAAAGCAACGCTTTCCTGTGCTTGAATTCTTATGATCTCTTCCTCAGCCATTTTGATAAACCTTTTCATTGATTCTGAAAATATCTGGCTCCCGTCAACCAACCCCATTGTTTCATTTAACCTGACAACCTCACTGATTTTCTCGACACCTCTAGAAAGCTTGGAGACATCACTGATAAGTACATCTGAATCCATGGAAGCAGCTTTCTTCACATTCTTGAGCTCCGAACTAAGACCAGAAACAACTTGCAGGCCAAGCTTCCTACATCTGGCATCTTCACTAGATGCAGAATTCAGAGTTTGGTTGCAACCTGAAAGACGAGCACCTTCAGTTCTTATAATTTCCTGTACAACAAAATGCAAGAGTGTAGTCTTTCCATCTGCACCCTTGACATCCACAAGCTTGAGGAGTGTGTCAAGCTTGAAGGCATGAGCATCACCGCGGTTGGTCCCAACATTCATGCGATTTCCTGTCTTCAGAACTGCTTCAAGAAGTTTCAAGAACATTCTACTACTTCTTAGTTCTTCAGAAGCTGACTGTAAAAGGGGAAACAGTAAAGTAGTGAAGCAACTGTGTCCGAAATTGAGAGGTCTATAGCTATATGTACATCAAGGCCAAAAGTCAGCTTCACCAAGCAATTATAGTGTGCAATTTCATCAAACAATGGACACATATGCACAACTCCACGGTTATCATCATATTGAAAAGATCAATCACGCTGACAATTATGAACGCATTTATATGAAAGTACAACAGATGCTAGTAGATTTCTCAATATTAAGTCTTTATTTGAACCCAGAGAACCACTAAAAATTAACAGAAGTTGAGAGAAAAAGAAGATGACAATAAAAGGGAGCCTGGAAGATCTTTAACTCAATGTAGTAGAGTTGTTTGAGTTTGGTTTATTCAAAGGTGTCCATCTTAATTTTAAGGAGAACGATGATATCCAGCTTCTGGTGTCGGTCAACACAAAGAGGTAAAACAATAATTTGGACCAGAATTACCACTACTAAAAGAAAAAAGTAAAGAAACAGCCTCAGGGAAATTAAAAAGTGAGAATATGATAGAGTTGGTCTACCTCTAAAGTTTCAAAAGACTTCTTGAGGTATTCAACTTCGGAATCAAAATTGGCCACATAAAGCATGGCATCCACTCGTTTGAATGCAAAAGGTACATCAAGGACTGCCTTCAGGAACTTCTCTGCATGACCAAGCTTGATTGGTGAATCATCTTTGTATTCCTTCAACTTACACTCTTCTTCTCTGCTAGGAGCCATCTTTAATAGACTTTCTAGAAGTTCAGTTCCCAGTGAATCTACATTACCTACATAAAATAAGAGGGACTTAAGTCAGTGAAGGTTACATACTTCAAAAGTACAGTTAGAGCACAGAAATTCCAAGAAAACAATAAATGGACATACACGATGATTCACATAATAGAAGAGCCAGATTTGGAAAGATCATTGAAGTAAGGTTATTAACAGTGTTTATTAAAACAGTTCTATATTAAGGTTATTTGAGATTTTTACAGTCACTCGTCAAACAGATATGAATGACTATTGCGCTAATTCGTAAGGTATATTCGGATTATCATCAATGACTGCCAGAGTACTGTGGATTGCACGGTACAGCTTGTATAATCATCTACTCATTCACTACCAGAGGAAATCTATCATCTACTGTTTCTGAAAATGTAGCAGTGGAGCATAAGAAGCCCTAAAACAAGCAGCGCAGCAGGTTATGGACTCCAGATCAATGCTTCAACCAAGAATGGCACAAAAAGGAAATGCAAGAGCACATGATGCGATTAGCACAAGTTAGCAGACCTCAAGATCCTAATTATAATCAAAGCTGAGTAGTACAACTATGTACAATTCAGAGAAGGGGCAACTAAACAAGACAACAAAAGGGTACTGAGAGATGGTATCAGTCCAAAGCCTTTCGACCAAATCTACAATAAAGGATTGGCAGGCATTGAAAACATCTATAATGATCAGAGGGACAAATGTAGTGGACCAAAAGCTAGAATCAGTTTTCTCTAGAGGTTATACAAAAGATAAACAAACACTTCCTTTCTATACATGGTGAGGTACACATAAATGCTTAATCAAGATATATAATCTACCAACATTTAACAAGAAATGCGTGAAACAGGAAAGTAAATAGGTTGAAGAATTACCTTCTAAAAGAGCTTCACAAACTTCCTCAATTGTCACATTAATTGCCCTAAGCAAAATTGCAATGTTCTGTGCCTTCTTTGGATCAAGCACCCAATTGTCTTGATTTGGAGATGGAAGAACGATCTTTGGAGTTACTTGTGGCTTTGTGGTCGGGTTGTTTACCACAAACAATGTTTCAATCATTTCTTCATTCAATCTGCAAAATACGGAGAAAAACAGGGGTGAAATAAATTACGATCCAATGCTTGGAAACAGAAAATGCCAAATGCCATATGGAAAGACAGCAGAGTACTCCGCATCTTACTTGAAAGAACTTGATCTCAAGTGATCCCACACCATTTCACGCTCAGAGCTGGCTCTAACTTTATCCCAATGCAAAGGTTTCAACTTTGGTTTGGGAGTATCTTCATCATTCTCCACTGCTTTAAATTCAAGAGGGGAAACCATGCTTGTGCTTTGAAGCACAAAAGGCCTTGAAGGAGGTACAAGTGCTGGTGGTTTCGAAATTGGTTTCCCTGTTGCCGCTGATGCAACTGGAGAGTCGCCGGATCTCCGCGGTGGCTGGGGTGGAAGAGGAGGTGGCGGTGGCGGTGGCGGTGGCGGAGGTGCTGGAATAGGTTGCTCTAAAGTTCTGCTAATTTCCGCATTCAGACCATGAACAGTGGGAACTATCGTCGGTGACGCATCTAGGCTCTTGCCAAAACCTCTTTCTGGAGATGTGTAAGTTGAAGACAGAGACGGAGACCTCCTACTTCGATCCGTATAGTTTGAATTTCTCGGCGATGCAAGCTTGTTCTTTTCTATATACGTTTCGGGGCAAGTCAAAGTTGAAAATAACAAAGTAGATCGCGTATTTCCACCCGAGTAGTTACATAATCTAGGCGGTTGGCTCTTCTCCGAAGCTCTACTGGGTGACGTAGAAGCTGAAGACAATGATGGAGAGCCTACATTTTGATCCAAATCACTTTCAGCCTCTGATCTTTTCTCCAAACTTCTGTCTACTGATGAAGAAACAGAGTGAGGTGAAGAAGGTTGAATCTTTTGATTCAAGTCAGTCGTTATAGTTGCCGGTGAAAGTGATGGCGACCGCACATTTGGATCAAAACCACTCAACACTTGCAGAGACCTAACTCCCCCTTTCTCTAAGCTACTCGCAGGCGATGTAGAAGCCGAAGACAGTGAAGAAGAATGCACGTCTTGCTCTAAATCTAAAGATATTCTAGCCGATTCTTCCGGAGACGAGCTGCATAAAGACGGCAAAGAAGATTTGCGCTCATCAAGATGATTCATTGGTGGTGGAAACAAGGGAGGGGACGCAGGGAGGGTCTGAACGAAACTAGACTCCGGTGACTTGGGCCGGGGGTTCACACTAACCGGCGGAGAAATGCTAAGAGACTGAGAGCGAGCGGGAGACCCAGAATTGGAAGAAGTACAGGAGCTCTCTCTATTGCTTCTTTCTCCAGAATCGCCACCAGGCACAGCAGCAAACACTCTTCTAGACCCCGATCCAGTGGCAATGGAGCTCTCACGACCAGCCAAAGACCCTCTCGGCGAGTAAAACTCCTCTTCCTCGTAATCCCCAGTAGAGCCCACATCAACATTCGAATAGCTCTGCCGAGAAACCTGTCTGTTAAGCGGTGGCAGGGGGTGGAGCTCCGGAGACTCCAGTTTACGCGGCTCATAATGCGTTTCAGAGTTGTCATTAACAAAAGTGGGCAAGTAGAGAAAGTCGGAGCGTGTGGAAGAGGTGGTTCTCAACTTATGGGCATTATTGGTACTAGTAGTGTTGGTGATGTGGGATGTATAATAATTAGGCTTGTGGTCTGAGAGATGGTGATCACGATGACGTTGGTGGTGGTTGCGACGATGGCGGGAGTAGTAAAAGAAGATTATAAAGGCCAAGACAATGAGAGCAGAGAGAAGGGCGGAGATGGAGAGGGCGAGGAGTTTATGGGAATTGCGTTTGGGAATGGAGGAGTGGGGGAGTATGAGGGAGGAGATGTTGGCGGGGAAGGAGGCGAAGTTGGTGGGGGACGGAGGAGGTGGAGAGGGGTAAGAAGGAAAAAAAGGGGAATGGTCGGGGGTAGAAGTGGAAAAAGGAAGTTGAGGAGGAGGTGGAGAGGGGTAAGATGTGGGAGGTTGAGAGGGAGGGAAGGATTGGAGTGGGAAAAAAGGTTCATGAAGAATCCGACGACTGGTGGTGGTGCACGATAAGGGGGATAAGAAGAAGACGATGATAAAGAAGAAGACGAGGAAGGGCATTGTAGCAGGTAGTGGTTATGAATGTGATTTAAGTGTAGTTTGCTCTAAGTTTTCTAAGACTAAGAATGCTGGTTTGTGTGTATGTGTTGCGTTGGCTTAGTCAGACACTGGAATCTCATCCAGCTAAGGAGTAAGGATAAAATTGTGGTTGCTTCACTTTCTTTCTTTTTCTTCCCAACGACTAGACTGAAGGTGCATGTCTTTCGTTTCGTTAATAAGAAATAGGAGACATTATAATTAGCAATTAGAGTTGGGTTGAAGTCGGATGTGTTATCATTATCCCTATGGTTGGGTTCTAGTTATTGGCTGACTATGCAACCAACCACTGTTCCTTATGAATAACTATGTATGTAAATAAATAACTACGTAATAATTTGTATTACATGGAAAACTGTACGGCACCGACACACGATTGCCTCAATTTCTCTTTTTTTGTTTTGTTTTTACAAATAGGAACGAAGTGCAAGTACCACAGTTCCTTCCGAGTAATGACTTTTCAAATAAGTTTATTTCACGTGAGAACATCAAACCAATAGAAGAAGAAGAATCCACCGACGATGTTTCATTTTTTGTGTATTATTACTTATTCACAGCCATTTCGGTATTAAATTATTGAGGATAGGTGATGTCGCATTCATGTTACAATAATTGTAGCCGCGGTCGTTTCGCCTGGACATAAATACATAAAATATCATGGACAATGAAACTAACTATTCCAAGCATCACTTCCTTTGGTTTTCCTGCTAGTACATTGCATGTGGCCTATCTTCTTTTCGGTAAAGCCACTCTCTTATTTCATTCATCGTAACCTTCTAAACTTCAATACTTTAGGGTAAAATATTATTTATGCTTCTAATTATGCTCTCTAGAGAAGGTAACTTTGTGGAACAGGATGAGGGAGGAGATCCTTCCAACATAAACTCACCCTAGCTAGTAATGGGAGACTTTAATAACATTTCCCAAAGCCTAAAATAATGCAAATCTTCGTAATTTCATAAATGATCTTGCTAAATGTGTTAATGACCTTAAACTGACATATATCAATTCTAAAGGAAACCTCTTTATTTGGAGCAATAAGTAGTAAGGAGACCGGTTTCTAAGGAAAAAACTAGATAGGGCTATAGTGTACTCCTACTAAGGGATCCATACTTCTCTGATCATTCCCTTGTATCTATTCATAATATGGATAAAGCTAAGCCCTTGCACCACCTCTTCAGATTCACCAAATACCTCTTAAAGGACAAGGAGTATAAAGAAGCTGTGAGGAAAGGATTGAATGCTTGCTTTCAGGGATCTCCTACCTTTGTTTGTAATGAGCAGCCAAAGAGTATAAAGAAGGAGCTCAAACTTCTCAACATAGCTATATATAGAAAACTTAATTGTACCCTTCTAGGAACTAAAAGCGAGCTAGATGCAATAAAAACTACCCTTCTATATTTGGATCCTATGAATAACTCCCCTCAGGATGAAAAGGAGCAAATTGCCTTAGATAATCACTTAAAGTTGTAAAAGCCTACAACTTCTTGATTAAGCAGAATTCAAGGGGTTCACGAATGGAGACAAGAACATTGTATCCTTTCACAACTCTCTGCTAGCTAGGAAGAACCTAAACATAGTATCTTCTCTTTAGATAAATGATCTTCTCAAGAGGAAATCTTGAGAGTTGCCTTTAATCACTTTTATGACTTTCTGGGCGCTTATAATCAAACTCAACCATCCACCAATCTCCTCCAATCTTTCATGATGGATACAATTACTCAGGAAGGTTATACTACTCTAATTGCCACTTTCATGTCAGCATATATTGAGAAGGTAATATTCAACTCAATAAAGCACCAGGTCCAGATAACTTTAATAGGTTATTTTTCCCAAATTCATGGCATCTATTCAAAGATACAATCACCAAGGTAGTCCTAAGTTTGTTCAACAGGGGGCATATGCTAAGGGATTTCAAGTAAGACTTTTATAAATCTAATCCTTAAGATACCAACCCTAGTTCGTATACAAATTTTAAGCCCGTTTCCTGTTGAAACTTCATATATAAGATTATTTATAAGATGATAGCAAATATACTTAAACAAACCATCAAACCTAAAATTAATGGATAATGAGGGGCATTTATTAAGGGTAAGAACATCAGAGACAATATACTTATACTCCAAGTTCTCTTTAAAAACAATGGAAGGAAAAGGTCTCCGGGTGTTGTTTAATTAAAGTTGATTTTTAAAAGGTTTTTGATAATCTAAATTGGTGCTTCATCATTCATAACCTAGAGGCATTGGATTGCCTACCAACTTTATCAACTAGATACATCAATGCATCTCAACAATATCTTATAGTTTCATAATTAATGGAATTGCACTCAAACTTTTAAAGGGGAAAAAGGAGTCAAACAAGGAGACCATCTATCTGTCTATTTATTTACACTTGCCATGGAGGTACTCCTGAGACTTATTAGGAATACAATCAATTAGAGAGAAAATTTAGATTCCACAAGAAATTTAAGAGGTTAAAAATATACAATTTGTAATTTGCTAATGATCTCCTACTATTATCTGCTACTGATCCATACTCTATCAAAAGCTCTATTGAATGCAAATGAACTGTTTAAAGGTATGCCTAGCCTATCTATTAATTGGTTTATTTCTATACCAACATTAATTTATTCATAAGTGCACGATATAACTATAGCTAGCACAGGCTGTACGGGTTAAATCCCACAAAGAAAATAAATATAATATTTACGTTATTCTATTATCAAGTCTACGAATTTCATTTTAATTTTTAATAAAGAATAAAAATTAAACAATTAAAATAAATAGGAAACAATATTGAGCAGAGAATAAAGAAATCACTTATAAATAATCAATATCAAGAATTAGTGTCTAGATTATGAATCCCCCTGAATAAGTAACCTTTTATCATTCAATTATTTTATTAACTATTGGACCGTGTAAATTCCTATCGTATGCTAATAACTCACTTAAGAATAGTAACAACTAATCTTAGAATTATCAATCGATATTATTCAGGTTAAAGGTATTAAGATTGTTTTATTGATTTGTGAATTCCACTATTATATTTGACCCTAAACTAGAGGATTTATGTTAACTTATCTCTATGTTTGCAATTAACTCCTTTTAATTACGGTAGATCTATTCATACGTAGGATTTCTCAATCTCCATGTTATAAAGTCATATTATGTTCTAATATTCTGGATTTATTAGAACATATATTAAACACATAATTAAATTATAATAGATCAATTAAAACAATTACATTAGATAAAATAACCAAAACATGTTATAGCACAAACTAGGGTTCATGTCACTTACGCTGCGTTTGGTTACTGTCTCTTAGGTGCAAAGACGGAACGAGACGGAAATTTAGAGACGGAACAGAACAAAAATTGGAGACAGTAAGGTGTTTGGTTGTGATGGAAAAAACAGAAAAGACTGTCTCCGTCTCGAGGACAAAAATGTGTTTGGTTGCAGTGGACGGAACATAAAAATAGTGTCAATGACAAAAATACCCCTACAATATAATATGCTTTGAAATATGTAATTTATTGATTAATTTATAATTGTATCAATATTTATTTTAAGTGTATTTTTAATTTTTTGATTACGATGAGATAATTACAATATAATTAATTAAATTATTATTACTACTTAATTAATTACATTATGTTTAATTAAAATATTATTATTAATTAAAATATAACTATTCATTAATTAAAATATTAATTAATTAAAATATAATTATT
>JANZXR010000009.1:7768434-7789391 GCA_027575705.1 Erythroxylum echinodendron
ATTATTTAATTACATTACATTATATTTAATTAAAATATAATTATGCATTAATTTAAATATTATAATTAATTAATTAACTATAATATAATTAATTAAATTATTATTATTAATTAATAAGTTTAAGAGATGCGTTTTGTTTTAGGTTTTAAGAAGAGGGTATTTTTGACATTTCACCAATGTGTTTGGTTTCTGTCTCCGTCTCCTCATTTCCGTGCCACAGTCATGGAAGTCACAAGAATTTAATGTCTCTGTCTCCGGAGTCGGGACAAAATTGGATGAAGACAGCAAGCAAACAGGTTGGGAGACAGGATTTTTGTGTCTCTGTCATCCGTCTCCACTCTTGGAGACGCTAACCAAACACTACGTTAGAAACTAAAGATCTTTAGTTACACATGATAGAAAACGAAATTAAAGATAAACATAAAGAAAGATGAATAGAAAATAAAAAGTTCATTATTCTAAGTCTCCCTTTATCTCTTATTGAATGTTTTTGCAAGGTTGAGGTTGGATGATGTCTTCTATTAGATTTATCAATGATTTCTTTTGTATTTTCCATATCTCTGGATCAATATCACCCTTTTTGAATGATCTCTGTGTTTTGAATTGCCTATGAAAGTTTGTTCCCCTCATATGCTTCCGTACACATCTTTTTATATTAACTTTTAAGGTTTTTGGAGATACACGATCTGATATATGGTCATGTAATGGACCGTGTATAACCTAAAATCTCCAAAATTTACAATTCTGCACGAGTTGAGAGATGTATACGACGGTAAATAAGGTCTATATCCTTTAATTGCTTTAAATCTTTATTTTATATGGCATTTTCGTCCCAAATTTTCTCCTTTTAGTCTATAAAGGAAATTATAACCGATATATGTACTTGGAGCAAATTAATTACCAAATATACAATAAAAGTATAAAATATCAAGCAAAAATGAATCAAATATAAGGTATAAATATAGTCAAATTAGCATATATCATAAATCCCCATACTTAAGCTTTTGCTTATCCTTAAGCAATCAAAATTATAAATTTTACAACATCCCTCCTTTTTTAATCTTAACCTATCCATTCATACTATAAATCATCATGCCATATTAATCAAATTAACATACAAATAGAGTTAAGTTGTCCAAAAGTTAACTTCCCAAGTCAATATTCATAGTAATCACCTAAATAAACCTCACCATGATTTCACTCAATATGCTTAAGTGTTTAAAAAAGTATCAAAACTCTCAAATTAATGCATGGTAGAATTCTTACCATATGCTTGCACTATTATCCTATCTCTACCACTCATGTAAACTAATAACAAAAATCAAAAGGTCTTTATAAGCGTTATATTGAGGTTAGGTACAGCATGGTTGAAAAAATAAAAGTGTCATAAATTGAAGGATATTTACTAAAAATTCATTATAAAAAACTTGTTTAATTTAACAAATATGATCTCAATGTGCATAATAAAAGCAAGTTCTAAAATTGTTCAACTATGCATGATAACACATATGAAAGAAATAAATGAGCTTAAAATTTTGAAATTTTTGCTTTTAGGCTCAAAAGCTCACGAAAAAGGTGGTTTATGTGTGTAAATAATATGAAATGTCATTCAACTTGATTAATGATTTCTAAAAATATAACTTATAAAAGTAATTTTGTTTTAACTATCATCCTTTTGAATACTAATTCATCAATATTTAATAATGACATACAGTATTAATGGATAGATTTTAACTAAGTCAGAATATTTGTTCATAAAATTTAATAATCAAGATTATAATAAGCTTAAGAAAATCATGAAAATCGTTAACTCTTCCCCACACTTAAAGTTGTACATTATCCCCAATGTACGCAATATAAATATATATAATAAGTGAGAACATTTGTGGTACTTTCCTGAATATGACAAATTTTCTAATTTCTAAAAAGTCAAAGTCAACGTACTTAATGCACAAGACTCCCCGCTTTGCAGGGTCTGGGGAAGGTCATAATATATGAAACCTTCCCTTTGTATTTTTACAAAGAAGCTATTTCCGTTACTTGAACAAGTGACCTTATGATCACAAAAATTTCTGATCCATCTAATACTAGACTACATCCTTGCAAAATATAAAGAAAAAGGAATAAAACAATAAGAGAAAATAAAAATAATAATAAAGAAAATAAATATGAAATATGAAAATAGAGATAATATAAAATTCAAAATAAAGCCTATCCTAATTCATAGATTGCCTCCTATGCAGCGTTGTTTAACATAGTTAGCTCAATATACCCTACATGTTACCGACATTCTGGGTCTGTGATCGGTGGCTTAATTCTACCTATTTCTCCATAAGGCAGTCTCGTAGCCTGTAAATAAGCCATCTATTGTAAGATAATCATCAAGACATAATTTATAAAATTAATCAATCCAATCATATACATTAATGCCCTTTTAATGATAAATTGTTAATAAAATAAGGGATAACAAAACTCCTTAGATTATTGGCTAACACGAATAACTTTTCTTTGAGGAAGTGAGAACCCTCCGTACTCAAGATGAGTATCAATGACTCATCAATAGTTTTCTTATATGGTTTCGTTGCCAATTCTTCCTCAACTACCTTTATCCACTCTTCTTCTTCTTCTTCTTGGATAAAGGTTTCTGGCTTATCTTCTTCAATTACCTCCTGCCACTTCTCTAATTCCTCTTTTTAGATGGAGGCTTCTTCTTCTTCTTCTTCGTTTTCTTTTTCCAGAAGCTCTTCTTGGAATGTTACTCCATTCAATAAGCCAACCCTTGTCTTTTTTTCACTCTCGAATTCATATCGATTATCTTTCATTTTGGTAAGGAGTTCCATTAATTTATCTAAAATACTCTTTTCCTCTTCTTCTTCTTTTAGGAGATCTTTTTCACTACTAAGGGTGATTTTCATTCCAAATTCTTTAGGATCTATTTCAATAAGACTAAGCAACCTTCCCTACATCTCATCAGATATTATCTTTACTGACTGGTCGATTCGATTCAACATATTTTATATACAGCCTCTATTTCTTGATACCTTATGATTGATTCTTGGATAAAATTAGCCATCATTTCTTCTACAATTGGCTCCTTAACTTGAGGTGCTTGGTATTGTAAATATTTAGTAAGAGCTTAATCATTCCATCAGTAAATATAAAAGTTACACCATTCTGAATTGTAATTATTCTGATACAATGCACTTTAAGCTTAATTGTACATACTCAATTGCTCCCACATATTGGTTGGTGCTCGACATTCATGATTGTAATTGTTACTCCCACAAATTTCATAACACGACATAGACATCGATTGAGCTTCTAGCAATAGGTGAGGAAACACCTATTTCCTATAAGGTGAAGTTACATACTGCAAAGACACATCGTAGTTCTAATAAGAGTACTGTCTACTCTATCATTCCATTGTGAGTTGTGATGGTGACGTTAAACCTTAATTCCTAAGATAAACCACAAACACACTATTAATGAAGAGAAGTTCAAAAGATAATTAAATAAATAAGCCAAGAATACAATAAATACAATTAAATTAAATTAAATACAAAAATTAATGACTAGAATAATAACATTCATGTGTTCCTAATATTGATGTCCTCAGCAATGATGCCAAAAATATGATTGGTTTATTTCTATATCAATATTGATTTATCTGTAAGTACACCGCATAGCTATAGCTAACACAAGTAAGTATGAGTCGAATCCCACAAAGAAAATGAATATTAGTAATTACTATTATCCTATTATCTAGTCTAAAAATTTGATTTTGGTTTTTAATAAAGAAAATAAAACTTAAAAATTAAAATAAATAGGAAACAATATTGAGTAGAGAATAAAGAAATCACTTAAAAATAATCAATATTAAGAATTAGTATGACAGTGCGTTTCAAGTACACTGTAAAATTTACCTAACTTTGCACACTAAAAAATTGCAGCTATGGTGAGTCAGGATCGTAGCCATAGGGAATATTTGGTTAATCCTCATAATGAAAATAACTTATGCAAATGAAATAAAAGGGGGTTTTGGATTTTATGCAATTAAGAGAATAAAGTGAAATTAAACTAGTGAAAACAAATTATATAAACAATTGAAAATGATAACAGTGTCGAATATGTGTAAAGTTCGGTTCTAGGATCAATCTTGGCCTAAACACGATTAAACATATCCCATCATTCTAATGTTTTTACATCTCTCCTCGAACTATTGACCGTGGACTAACAATACACTTTGCCAATCCTGGTTTTCCCTTAGGTTGTGTTTTATTAAGAGATGTTCGTTAATTAAACCTAGCTACCGAATAATCTAGGATATGATCTTTAGATTCAATTAGGTAGTTGCATTATGAAGTGAAAAACGGATCAACATACGCAGTAACCTCGCAAACTCAGGTTATCTAACCTAAGTTATGCTATTTATAATGATTTAAGTTCGTTAATGACTACTCACGAACATCAAATATAACGATTACGAATTATGTTCAATATTCTAGCAATGAGTTTGTAATAAAACAATCCAATGAAAGCATTAAGATTATTTAAAAAAAACCCAATTCAGTCAACATAAAACAATAATAATAATTCAAAAAGAGAGATTCAACATTAAACAGGATGAGATAAGCTTAATCGTGACTCAGACGTCGATTTCACCTTTGAATCGGTGTCAGGAAGTTACTCCTCCATCTTCTCCATCAATCTTCAAGAAGCATCCATGAAATATGTCTGTCTTGTTAAATATTGAAGAGAGAAATGAAGAAAAATGCTTATGTCTGCCTTTGTTCTCTTTCTCCGAAACCCAGAATAATGAAGAATAAAAATAAAGATGTCTTTTGGCCATCACAACATATTCCCTATATAGTAAAAGGCTAGGTCAAAATGGACAGGTGGCATAGAAGTCATTAGCGTGACTAATTTCTCACGAGGTGAGTGTGTTTTATAACCGTGAGTGTTGTCTCAAAGTCGTGACAAACCATGTCAGAGCTGTGAGTTAATGCTTACAGATGTGACAATTTGGCATGGACGTGAGTTAATGCTCACGATCATGCAATTAACATGCCAAATTAATTACATATCCATGAGTTAATGCTTAAAGCCATGCAATTGACCTTTTATTATATATGTTTTTAATTGACTATTGGACTATGAAGATTCCTATTGTACGCTAATAACTCACTTGAGATTACTAGCAACTAATCTTAGAATTATCAACTAATATTATTAAGGTTAAAGGTACTAAGATTGCTTTATCGATTTATGAATTCCGTTATTAGCTTTGAACATAATCTAGAGGATTATGTCGACCTACCTTTAACTTTGCAACCAAATCCTTTCAATTACAGTAGATCTATTCTTAAACAGGATTCCTCAATCTATATGCTATGAAATCAGATTATATACTAATATTTCAGATCTATATAATATATATTAAACACATAATTGAATTACAATAGATCAATCAAAACAATTGCATTAGATAAAAGAATCAGAACATGTTATAACACAAACTAGGGTTCATCTCACTTAGACACTAAATATGTTTAGTTACATATGATAGAAAAGAAAATCAAACATAAACAAAAAGGAAAACGGATAAAAAATAATGAATTCATCATTCTAAATCTCCCTTTATCTCCTATCAAATGTTCTTGCAAGGTAAAGGTTTGAAGATGTATTTTATTAGATTTGTCGATGATTTCTTTGTGTTTTCCATGTCTTTAGATCAATATCACCCCTTTTGAATGATTACTACGTCTTTAAATTCCTTTGATATGGCCTCATGTTCAGTCTATATTCACTAGCATTATGGTGACATAGACTTGTGTTTATCTATATATAGTATTGACTGGTTACGTAAAAATTTCAAAAAGGTAGGTGAAGTAACTCAAAAACCAAGAGAGTCCTTTGTTAAGACTATGTTGAACAAAAATTGTTTCACAAGTTTAGAAGAGAGGCAATTGAAAACAACAGGAGCTTTTGGATAGAGAGTGTTAGAGAGACCGAAACCAAGTTTGGAGACAAAAAAAAGCAATTATGAGTCGAGAAGACCTATTGCAATTATGAATAAAATAATCGGGGAACAAAACAAAAAGATTAATCATGATTCTTTAAAGAATTTCTATAAACAAGTCGTGAGAACTTTATCTTCTTTCTTATATTCTTTACTAATGATTGTTGGTTTTCATTGTTTTACTATGAACTAAGTGGGATATAAATATAACAAACCTTAAAAGGTATGTTTGAATTGATTTCTTTAGTTTAATGAAAAATTCTAATTTCTTGACATTTATTCATTTTTTATATTATGTTATATTGAAGTAACAAACTTAAAAGATTCATCATTTGGATTCATATGTAGGACTGAAATAGCAAATGTATAAACTCTTATATATAGCCTAGGTCATAATATGAATAATGGGGGTTGCATGAATCTTAGCCGTTAAGATCCATAATGTTTCTGAGTTATGGTTAAACCTATCAAGAGAATTCATAGATTATATTGATGCATTCTTATGAAGTTTTGATGTGAAAGAACTTTTAGTCGAAAATGCTTAAGAATAAGGACTATACATGTTATAACTATAAGCATACAGTTGTAACTTTAAGATTTTTATAGATTTAATAAACTAGAGTTAACCATTAGATTGGGGTAAACTTAAGCGTAGTAAAGTTCTAGGGGGATTCCTATCTAGATATAGTTATTGAATTGATTGTTCATTCTTAGAATTTCTTTAGGGCAATTTTCTAAATTGCTATTTCAATTTTTTTCCATTATACTTTTTGATCAATCATTCACTTATTTAGATTATATAATAGAAAGATAGTTATTACTAGTAGTCACAATCTCTTTGGGATCAATATTTAACTTACATAGACTATACTATAAAAAAAATGGATAACTTACATTATTATTCCTTTAATTTTATTCTTTAAGTTTTGTTTTATTCACTCATTAATATACATCACATCAAAGTGCTAGAAATTGATCCCTGACATACTAACAACAAACCCTCTTTTTTCTCTAAATATAGATTTCAAGAATAAATATGTTCCAATTTGGATTAATATCCATAATGTTTCCTTGGAATAATTGAATACAATTGGTTTAAACTACTTAGTACGTTTCTTGGGTAAACCCATATGTTTAGGTAAAGCCATAACATATGTAAAGAGAATTAGATATGTAAGGGTTAGTGTAGAGATTGATATGGAACAATACTTAATCCTATTATTAAGGCTAAAAAAAGAAAATTTGGTTGAGGATTATATAGTTGTCACTTACCAATGGAAGTCATCTTTAAGGCATCTAGGAAATAGATGGAGATTATTAAGTAAATCATACATAAAAGGAGATTATTATAAACTAATAACGATAGAAGACCCGAATGTACTGGTTAAGATGAGCACCTATAATCTAAGAAAAACATGTAAGGATATGCCTCATAATTCTCTTATGAATCTAGGTACATATATTCAAAATAATGAAAACACCATGGGTTCTCCAATAGGTTTTTAGAGTGATTTATAGTTACAATAAAATAATGGTTCCCTAAAAATTGCTTAGGTGATCATTTCTCCAAAATACCAAGATGTCGATGTTAAGGAAGGGCATTAGGATAGGTATGCTATAAATTTATCAAGCAAATCCACCTTAAAGAGCAATAATGAATTCCTTATAACAAATACTAAACCAATTGAGTCAAATTCTAATAAGATGAAATATAGAAAGATCTAAAAAAGTAGGATTACAAATCATCAACAACATTTTAATGGCATAATAGTAAATTTTAACCCTAAATGAATTGAAGTTATGCCTTTAAAATCCTTCTATCAGTTAGCCCATTTGACTATTAAGCTATTACCTAACCCATGCTTCGTATGCTTCACATTTATCTATGTTGTAAGCCTATCTTTTTATATGAATTCTCTTTACAATGAGCTAAAAGCACTTTATAGGAATATAGATGCACTATAGATGTTACTTAGATATTTCATAAGCAGTAGATAGTTTATAATGAAAAAGATAAATAGAGTTTTGATAAACCATGTTGGCTATCAAACTTCATTAATAGTAAAGCCATCTTTAGAAATAATCTTATTTTTTATAGTACCCCTATCGAGATATATAACTTGTCAAAGGTAACTCATAGGAAAGCCCTATTTAGATTCAATAACCACTTAACCAATCTAGAGAGCTATGAAGCTATTACCTAACCCATGCTTCATATGCTTCACATTTATCTATGTTGTAAACCTATCTTTTCATATGAATTCTCTTTACAATGAGGTAAAAGCACTCTATAGGAATATAGATGCTCTATGGATGTTACTTAGATATTTCATAAGCAGTAGATAGTTTATAGTGAAAAAGATAAATAGAGTTTTGGTAAACCATGTTGGCTATCAAAATTCATTAATAGTAAAGCCATCTTTAGAAATAATCTTATTTTACATAATACCCCTATCGAGATCTATAACTTGTCAAAGGCAACTCATAGGAAAGCCCAATTTAGGTTCAATAACCACTTAAGAGAGCTATGAAGAAGTTATGAAAAAAGGAATGGTAGCTAATATTCAAGGTTTTAAATTTTACAAATGTATGAGAAAATTGTAGATGGTGAAAGAGGATCTAAAGAGACATTTAAAAAGCAATTCATCAATACAAATTTAAATGTCAAGAATACTAGAACCTTACTCGTCCAAAAACAAGAAGAGCTTTATCAATCACTAGGAGATGCCTTTAAGCAATCTAAAGAAAGGCAAGATTTATGGAAATAAATTTAACCCTTAAATATTCATAACTCACTTTTAGAATAAAATCAATAATTTCCTAGCTTAAAATGGAGATAGGAACTTTACTTTCTTTAAAAAATATATACTTTCAAGGAGGAACAATAATAAAATTTCTTCTTTGATAGATAAGTGATATGGAAACAATATGCAATGAAACCAATGGCACAAAGATACTTCTATAGTACCCTAGGCAATCACTTTAACAATTTTTCATCTATGCATCTCAGTTCTTTTATCTCTAAACAAATCTATAATGAACACGATGATCTCCTAATTAGACCTTTAAACTCTTTAGACATTAAGAAGGTCCTTTATAAACTTAATCCTAATAAAGCCTTAAGTCTAAATAGGTTGAATGCATAGTTCTTCCAAGAGTTAGGGAGTTAAATTAAGACTAGTGTTACCAATATAGCTCCAGAATTCTTCAACATTGGAAAATGTTAAAGGAGTTTAATAAAACTTATATTTGTCTTATTCCTAGTCTAAGTAACATGAAAGATTTTTGGCCAATATCTTGCTATAATACAATATTTGATATCATTTTTCAGTTGTTGGCCTCAAAGATGAAATCTATATTGAGCTCAATCATAAATCCGATATAATAAGTATTCATTCAAGGGATAAAATTTTAAGGATAACGTAAGTCTAGCTCAAGAGCTATTTAAACATTCTTATAGGAAATTATACATCAAGAGTTGCTATGTGAAAACTGGTTTTCATAAAGCATTTGATTCAATCAATTGGGATTTTTTTAATTCATCCATTAGATTTCCCCCTACAATTTATAGAATAGAAAGAAGAATGGTGAGCCAACTTAATTGTTTAAAGGAGCTAATGGTCTAAGGCAAGGTGTAACTAACTTGGAAAGGATGTCTCCTAAGCATAACAAGCCTTTAATATTGGGACCCTCCTCTCACTTACTTAAGAATACCAATCACCATCAAGAAACCAACTTTTAGAGGTTGTCAAACTCTATTTGACACAATCTATAAATGATTTGGCAATTAGAGTAATATGAGTTTTTCCGATACTAGTAGGTTGTAGCTTCTAATCTATATCCTTAACAACTTGTATGTTTATTTTCTTCACCTTTAATTATTCTTAAGAATATAATTAATATTTTAGAAAGAATGATGAGGAATATGGTTGGGTAAAGTTTCACAAACATTAGTTCCAAAGATTAATTAAGGTGATGTTTGCTTACCAAAGAATGAGGGAGGTTTAGGAATCATCGTCATCAGATCCACGAATAATATTATGATAACTAAAAGTGTTTAGGAAACTATTATTGACAAGGAATCCCTTTAAGTGTACTGGAATGATGCATAAGATCTAAAAGGGAGAAACTTTAGGAAACTGAAGTCAAATTCTGATTCTTCATAGACTATAACACACCTATTAAAGCTAGTGGATAATCTATATATAAGAATAAAATAAAGTGGGGAATGAGAATAGTATATGACTATAATATGATAGTTAGAATGAGTTGGGGTCTTTCTATAAAATTTGTAAACTAAATAACATAAAGCTCATCTTTTCTGACTATGAAAGGGTCAGAGAATTGATCCAAGGAATAATTATACTTACAACATCAAAAGATTCTCAACTATACTATACAAGGTTCCAAGTTACAATCCTAATCTCAACTTGTATAATTATATTTTTTGGTTACAAAACACCTTAGGAAAGTTCATAAATAAATCTTGTCCAATGATCTTTAGAGTTATTTTTATTAGAATTTTGTCATTTAGGTTAGTTTGATTCAAGCATAATCTTTTAAAATTTTCCTTTAAACTTTGGTTGGTTATTAGGAATAGATTAAGCACTTTGGATATGATAAAATGCTTTAATAGCTTAAACAACAGGTGTAGTTTGTGTAACCAGAGGCTTAAATCCATTGGCCATTTGTTTTCTAGTGATAGTACACATTTATAATTTGGCTCCAAGTTTAGTATTTATGCAATGTTCAATGCTAAAATACTGAATGGCAAGTTATCATCAATTAAGTAATATAACCTCACCAACTCTACAAAGGAGACTATATAGCATTTAAGATAACTTTTTTTATATAGTGTATGGAATATGAAAAGAAAGGAATACAAAGATCTTTCAAAATTTAAAATTAATAGCTTAAGTTGTGTCCTAAGGTACTATCCTATAGATAAGAGAAGTTATCTTGGCACATAAATCGTATTTTGACAGTATTGATGTAATGGCAAATAGATGGAACTTAAGGTAGTATTGGTAGCAATAAGTAACTAGTTAAATTGATTATTCATAGCTACTCACCTATTTGTAGAAATCACACTTCTTTTATAGGCTTTTCTTTAGCTAAGTTATTCCTCTTGTATTGAACGGTGTTATACAGTTTTCTAGTAGCTTCTTATTCTTGTAATTCAAGCAAGTTACCATAGTTACCAAGTACTATGAAGCTAAAGATATCGTTAATCTTTAGTTTCAACTTGTATTTGTACTCCATTTAGTTTCTAATACATTCTTTTGAACTTTAAAAATCATAATAAGGACTAAAAACATACCGGATTATTATAGGAGGAAGCACAACAAGATCTTTAGTCATCAAGGCTATTGTACCTCTCATTATAATGATAAAAAATATGAATTTTTAAAGCAATCAAATTACATTTGTTGAATTTTTAACACAATCAAATTTGTAAAAAAATAGGATTCCAAAAATTATTAAAAATAAAAAACAAAATTTGTAGTTGATAAGATCCCAAATAGATTTTTTTAGAAGATTTAATTGGGGCCTTTGATTAGACGACTCACCAACTATGTCTCATCTACAGTCCCTTTTGATCGATTTCTATTGTTCCATGCCATTGCTTTATGATATATGCTTTGTTAATTATACATTTATTCCTTAACACTTAGTGACTAATGCTATGAAATGCTTAAGAAACTTATTTTGGTTTATATTCGATTTTAGGTGCAATTTGGAAGATCAAGAGCCAAAATGAGTTAAACCATAATTTTGATATTCAAAATCATTTGTCTCTGTTGAATAAGAAGGAGATGGGTTAGGGTTAAGATGGGATAAGAAAATGAACAATTCACATGACTGACAAGTTGCACGGTCATGTATCTACTTACACGTCCATGCATAATTTTGAAGAAGCATTATTTTGGTGATGCACGGTTATGCATCTCTTCAAAAACCTATTTTTTCATATAATAGACGTTTAAGTGGCCAAACTAAGGGTGAATCATTTTTGGAATAAGAGAAGGGCCAGAAACCTTACTCCTTTGGAATCTACAGAGGGCTAATCTGCCTTCTTCTAGTTCAAAGGTGAAATCAAAACCAAGGATCACATTTAAGTATCTCTTCATTATGTATTGTTGAGTCTCTCTCACTCTAGGGATTGTTTATGATATTCTTTGCTTATTAATTTGGGTATTTGTGGATGGATGATTTGAATGCTTCTATTAGATTGTTTTTATATAAACTCATTGCTAGAATCTCAAATACAATACATAATAATTGTGTTTTGGATTCATTTGTGGCAATTAATGGTGTGGAATCATTAGGGATAATATAACGTAGATTAAATGACTCAAGCTTGTGCGGTAGTTACCTAGATTAATCTATTTTTCTTATTCATAATGCGACTAGCTTACTAAATTTAGAGAGCTTGTTCTACGTTGTTCAATAGCTAAGTCTAATTAAAGAACTTATTTTGATTAATCACGACCTAAGAGAAAATCGAGGTTAACAGAGATTATTGTTAATCTATGATTAATAGTTTCCAAGAGAGGTGTGAAAACAATAAGACAATGAAGCATGTTTATTTGTGTGTAAGCTGAGATTGAACCAAGAAGTAAATTCCAAAATCATTCATCAATAATGGAGAGTTACATTCTTTCAACAATAAATAATGAGATGTAACACTACATATTAAAAAATTTTATGTTGTTAAAAGAATGTAACTCACTATTGCTAACCTGCTTTCCTCACCTTCATCATTGAATGGTGTATATGCAAGTTAGCCCACCAACTCTCTCATTCTTCCACTACTCTAAGTTTTCAACCTCATCTGCACTCCTGAACACCATCTTCTTCTTATCCATTAGTCATTACCTAATAGAACTCCTTTACATACAATATGATAGAAGTTTTGGAAAATTTCCCGTCCATGAACTCTCCGCAGCCTACCCAATTCTCACCATCTCCTACCATAAATTTGATTCAAGTACCTCCATTCAAGCTCCTTTAGTTATAGATCATGTAAAACCATAAACTTTAAACCCTTTTAAGAAAATATGGGTTTAAGATGATGGAGATTTCAAATGTGAAACTAAATTAAGTTTTCTATCTTCTTAATAAATACGCAGATCATCATATTGTATCACCTCCTTTAGAAATATTCAAGGCTACAACATAGAGGTGGAGCTCGGCACTGATAAGATATTTCCTTGATAAAGGAGTAGCCTTTCTAAAGATGAAAGAAGGGTCAATATTAAATGGAAAAAACATGGATTACAGGACATTTTTGTCAATAGTGATGATGTTTTCTTCTTCAAATTCTCTTGTCCTAAAGCTACAAAGAAAATACTTTAAGCTAGTCTATAGCATGTGTACAATAAATTAATACTTTATGCTTTGCAACTAGGACTAAACTTGGAAGTTATTAAGCAAAAAAACATTCCTATCTAGATATGCATATATGAAGTACCTCTAAATTACCATAGAAGAAGTGGCTTGAGTCACTTAGCAAGCTTTATTGGAAAGCCAATCTATATAGATTAAGCAACTATAAAGATAATGAGAATAACTTTCGTCAGAATCTATATACTAGTTAGAGCGATGACATCGTAAAAGTTTATAATATTAAACCCCAAAAGAGATATGGTAGCCTACAGGAAGGGTCTTCAAGATAGGAAAATGTCAAGAAATCTTTGATTTGAAGGTGAGAAAGGAGTGAAAAATAACAATATTTGTAATATGGAAAGTGAAGCTAAGGACCAAATCAATAAGAATGAAAAAGTAAAAGAAGCTTTAGAGGGTGACAGTCTTGATCAACCATAAAAGTGACAATCTAAGGAAATAAAAGAAATTATAGATCAATACAACTTAATGTAAGCAACCAAATTAACTTCTCAAGTCAAAGAACATAATGGTAAAAGATGCACTAAATTTATGGGAGGAAACAACAGAGAAGCAAAAACATCTATAATAGAAGACACCAATATAGGATTTGAACATATCTCTAGGAAAAAAGTCTAACAAAAAGAAGAAACCTTCATACTTGGAGCCAAAAATATAAAGATCATAGCTTAGAATATCTGGAGTGTTAATTTCCCCTCTAAAAATAACTTTTACTAAAAGACTTCATTTTGCAAATTAAGTTAGATATGGTTGGCATATTGGAATCAAGAATAAAACATGGAAATTGAAATTTCCTCAATATTTTTCCTATATATTGGAAAGAGATTACTAATCATTCAAATAATCTGAATGGGAGAATCCTAATCTACTATAGTAGTAACCTAACAAATGTTCACATTTTCTACATCATAATTCAGGTAATTCATATCAAAACCAAAAATAAACTCTCCAATGACTCCATATACATATCATTCATATAAGCTCTTAATAATGTCTATCAGAGATCACATCTATAGGCCAAACTCGAAGAGTAGGCATTGAGCATCCAAATACTATGGCTTCTGCTTAGAGATTTTAACAACATTATATAATATGAGAAAGCTAAAGGGGATAAGTCATTTAGATAACCATTCTCAGAGATGAAACAATGTAAATTTGACATCCAAATGGCTGATCTATCTTGTGAAGGCAACTTCTTTACCTAGAACAATAATCAAAAGGGACACAAATTTATCGGGAAAAAGTTAGATTGCATTCTAACAAATTATAAGTGGTTTCAGTCTTTTACTAACTATAATAACTTACTTCACACCTTAATTCTATTTGATTATTCATCAATCATTATTCAGGTTGAGTCTATAAGTTTTAAAAAGCCTTTCTAATTCAATGTTTTTTAACTAACCTGGTAGGTTTTGATGAGGCCATATGGAAAGGAGTCAATGCAAACACATCAAGAGCAAAATACTTTGTGTACGCAAGGAAATTGTGAATAATCATATAAGAGATCAAACAAATACATAGAAAGAATATTGGTAACATTCATCATCTGCTTAGTAATAATAATATAGCACTCAATATAATTCAAGTGATCTATATAACAACCCTACATATCTAATGTTATAAGATCTTAAAAAGCAAGCTATTTTCAATCTATCAAAAGCTCTGAAATATAATCATTATTTAATGAAACAAAGATCAAAAGTAACATAGCTTAAAGGGGGAGATAAAAACTCTTCATTTTATTATAGAGTAATCATGGATATAAAGAAATCAAATAAAATCACACTGTAGAGAACAATAATTACAACCTAACCACTCAAAGACAACTGTTGGATGGAGTAGCTAAGCACTTCTCTAATTTTATAGGATCCCCATCCAATGCTCATTCCTCTATTCCTTTACTTAAAGAAATTATCTAGGATTGGTTATCTCCACAAGAAATTGAAACTTTTGTCAAACCAGTAACGACACAAGAAATTGAAGATGCTCTAAAATCTTTAAATTCGTTCAAGGCACTAAACCCTGATGGATTTAACATCAGCTTCTTCATCAAGACCTAGCCTTTTACTAAGGACATAGTAGTATATGCCATTATGGAATTCCTCAAGAACAAAACATTCTTAAAAGAAATCAGCATAACTTTTATTACTCTCATCCCAAAAGGAAATAAGCACAAGAATTTTAATGATTTTTTTCCAATTGCTTACTACAACTTATTTTCTAAAATGATTTTCAAAGTACTAGCAAAAATAATAAAGAAAGTCCTTCATAATCATATTGTTTAGCTATAAGGTGCCTACATTTCAGACAGAATAGTAGTAGATAACATCATTTTAATACAGGAGCTCTTAAGGAATTATTAAAGAAGGAAAGGAAGCAAGAACTATATGATTAAAGTTGATTTTAGGAAAGCTTATGATAATGTTGATTGGAGCATCATTGGTAATATTTTATGAGCTATGGAATTTCGAGAAAACTATATAGCAAGAATTAAGTAATGCTTCTCCACTTTAACTTACAACATATTGATCAATGATAAACCTACAAAAACTATTAAGAACACCAAAGGGATTAGGAAAGAGGATTACTTGTTTGCTTTAGTCATAGAAGTTTTCAATTGACTCCTAAAAAGAGTTATAGTTAGAAGAAAATACTTCAGGTACCATTCTAAATGTAAGAAACTAGGCATAATCAATTTGAGCATTATAGATGATTTGATATTACTCTTTAAAGCTGACAATAATTATGTAGCAACACTCATAACTAAATTAAAAATGTTTAGCAAGTTGTTTGACCTTGAAGCAAACTGTATAAAGAGTGGCATATATACATACACTAGTGCAGTGGATTAGTAGCAATGGTTCCCTCGTTGGTTTTAATATACACCATTAATTGACTTTTTCTAAGTTAGTCAATAATGTAATAGCCTCAAGTGCACGATATAGTTGTAGCTAGTACCTGTAAGTATGAGTTGATCCCACGAAGACAGTGATTAATAATAATTACCTTTTCCCTATTATCTAGCCTATCAATTTTGGATTTAAGAAAAGAAAATAAAATTAAAAAAGTAAAATATAATAGGCAATGATATTGAATGGAAAATTAAAAATTCACTTAGAAAATTATAGATATTAATAATTAATAGCTAAAGCTGACAACAATTATATAGCAACACTTATAACTACATTAAAAATGTTTAGCAAGTTGTCTGACCTTGAAGCAAACTGTATAAAGAGTGGCATATATACATATACTAGTGAAGTGGATTAGTAGCAATGGTTCCCTCGTTGGTTTAATATACACTATTGATTGACTTGTTCGAAGTTAGTCAGTATTATAATAACCACAAGTGCACGATATAGTTGTAGCTAGTACTGACAAATATGAGCCTATCCCACAAAGATAATGATTACTATTAATTACCTTTTTCCTATTATCTAGTCTATCAATTTTGGATTTTAATAAAAGAAAATAAAATAAAACAAGTAAAATAAAATAGGCAATGACTTTGAATGAAGAATTAAAAATTCACTTAGACAATTACAGAGATTAATAATTAGTATCTAAGTCTCGAATCCTCCTAAACCTTTAATAGATTTATCTTTTATTACTTAATTGTTTTATTGATTTAATGGACCATGGAAATTACTATAGTATGCTAGTAGTTGACCTTGAGTCTACTAATAACTAATCCTAAAGTTTTCAACTGAATTACTCAGTTTAAATTTTATAAGATTGCTTAATCGATTTGTGAATCCCTTTATTAGTTTTGACCATAATTTAGAAGATTTATGTCATCATATCTTTAGGGTTGCAATCAACTCCTTCCAATTACGGTAGATATATTCATCAATAGGATTTCTCAATCCCAATGCATGAAATTGGATTATGATTTAGCATTCTCAAGTTTATTATAACATAATAAAACATGCAATGAGATCACAATATAACAATTAAACCAATTGCATTAATAAAAGAATCAAATCATATCAAAGTATTAACGTAGGATTCATTTAACGTAAATACTAATAAGATGTTTGGCTGCACATTATCAAACATGAAATCAAACATACACTGAAAGAAAAATGAAATAAAAACAATGGGTTCATAATTATAAATCTCCTTGATTGTCTTTTATCGAATATTCTTACTATATAGAGTTTTGGTCTTATATTTCGATGGATCTTTCAATGAATTCCTTATGTTTTCTACTTCTTTGGATAAAAATTTCCCCTTGAGAATGATCTCCTCATCTACATTTGCCTCCTGAAGTCTCCTTCTCTTGTTTTCCTTTGAAAGATGTCTTTTATATTAAATTTTAGCCTGATGCATGATCAGATGCATGCCCATGCATCAAACCGTGCATAACCAAATTCTCTAGAAATCACAAATCTACACGACCTAGGATATGTGCCTTCTATGCGTTGAATATTCATTTTTTGCTGTGTTTTCATCCAATTCTTCTCTTTTAAGTCGGTGAAGGCAATTATACTCTATATACACACTTGAAGCGAATTAAGTACCAAATATACGAACAAAGCATAAAATATTAAGCAAAAATGCATCAAATCTGAGGTTAAAATATGATCAATTATGCATCTGTCAACCACCTTCCAATCATGTACCTTGATATTCCAATTTCATCCTCAAGAGCTTCCTATAGTGACTTTAAACTACTAATTGACAAAATACATGCTAAGATAGTAAGTTGGAGCATAAAAAACACTATCACTCACTGGTAAAGTCCAACTTTATCTTATCTGTGCTTAATTCTATTAATGTTTAATAGGTAGCTCACGTGGCATTTCCCCAAGTAGTCATTAAAGAAATTGAAAAATTTTTTAGGAAAATTTTATAACTAGGATGCAAAGATGAAGAAATTAAAGCCAAAAGTAAATAGGCAAAAGTATGCTTATCCAAGGATGAAGGAGGGCTAAATGTGATTCCCTTCAAAATCTTGAACACGATAATGCCTCACTGAAAGGATATGGAGATTGTTAAGTGATGAGAAATATATGTGGTCAAAATGGATACATGAGTACAACATAAAAGGACATAACTTCTGTCACTTCAAACTCATAAACTCTGCCTCTACAAAAATGAGATTCATTATTAAAATTGGAGATAAGGTAAGGCTGGAGATTTAAAATCTGATATGAAATGGCAAAAGAACAATGTTCTAGATTAACAATTGCCATCAACCAGTCTACTTGAAAACATAAATCACTTACTCCAATCAAACATGTGATAGGAATGATGTAATATTAGCAATGACCGTGGAGAAAAGGGAAGCAATACATAATTCATTACCATCTTCTAGCACTTGAATATTAATAAACAACTTCACTTTAAATTTAATAAAGAAGGCATTATCATATAGAAACTTTTAAGCTCTGATGAGTTTATAAATCTGTCATACAAACAAATATTTCGAGGTACCATAGTAAAAGTTCACCAAGCTAAGATTGCATAATGCAAATGCTTGCTCCTTTATTCCTTTTCTATTTTATGAATAAAGGCAAGCTTCACTTCATTAACAGGTTGAACAAATACATAGCAATTCCAAATTGGTGTGTACTATACAATAATGCACAAGAAAATAAACCTCATCTATTTTTCCAATGTGATTTTTACCAATAAATCGTGGAAATTGATCTTTAATGGATGCAACTTAAATAATTCACCAATTGATAGTGCAATGGTCTTTAGTGATGAAACATAGCAGTGAGGCAAGTAGATGGTGTTATTTCTTATCACTATCTTACTTAGTCTGTTAGTCACCTTAATTTGGTATGAAAGAAAAAAATGTATATTCCTTAGCACAAGCCAAAGCAAAGAGCATTTTAACAACTAACTACTCAATAGGATCAGATTCCATATCAATTTGTTCAAAAACAAGTTCTAAAACACGTCTCATATTGAAACCAGGTGGACTGTATAAATCAACCAAAAAAAGTATTTTCTCATGTAATAAATTATAATTCTCCATTAGTAAAGAACATAATAGCATGAGTGATCGGTAAAGTCTTAATAGGTGACCTTATAGTGCTATCTCATCGTAAACATCTTGTACTTTTCATAGTTTTGCCTTCAACACTTAATTCAATTCCAATTTTTTTAGAAAATAACAAATCAAAAAATAAAAAAAAATATGCACAATTTCAACAATAAAACCAATTAAGTTAAGCATTAATTATTTATAAAGTATGGATTATAAATAAAAATAAGAGATTAATCACTTTATTGATTAGTATTATTACATAATATATAAAAATTTAATGAAATTCGTTGTTTTCTATATCATATTAAAGTAATAGTATATTATTATATTTTAATATAAATAATTGTATGTAAATATTGTAATCAACATGTTTAACAAATATTCTTATGTGATTTATTTTATCCTAGGTGGTTGTCTACGTGTAGTGCCATATGTCCCGACAACTAATAAGACTCAATAGAAAAATTAATAAAAGAATTTATCATAGACTTTAACAAAGCACATATGTTACTTACCAGATTTTTAAAGCATAAGTTCTCGGTGGAATTAAGGAAATCACAAGAGAAATCGATGTCTTTTACCCTATTGGGGTGATGTATTGCTAATAGTCACTTATGTACTTAATCGAGGACTTACAATATTAGTTACAAGCACTCTATATGAGTTATAGACAAGTTAAAAGCCTAATATTCTTAAACCTTGGGGATGTGCTACCTATGTTCATTATTTCTCTCACAAATATGGGAAACTCGGCCAAACAGGGAAGAAAGTTATCTTTGTTAGATACTCATAACACTCAAGAGGGTATGTATTCATATGTGAACAAGGTAATGAAGGTGTAATTAAATTTGAATCATGAGATATATCATTTTTAGAGAATGATTTTTTGAAGGAAGGTGGAATAAGAAAAGACCTATTTCTATATGAGATTCTTGATCAATATAATTTTGTTATGAGGAATCAAGATGGGGAGCTTCAACCTAATGGGAGCAATTTGCATATGGAATTATTAACTCAAAATCAAGTCACGTTGTAACCCATTGAAAGTTTACTTATGGTGTCTGACCCTAGTGGGAGTCATTGGAAAATTCATAAATCTATTTAAGATGAACCTTTTTTTGTGACAGAGTAATCAAGGAATTATTCCCCAATGTTGTTATGAGATTAAAGACGAAATTCATATAATTATTCTACAATAGAAGGATAAGACAAGGAATGTAACTGACGCTCTTGTTGGTCCTATGAGAATTAAAAGAAGAAATCTATATAAAATAACATGTAGGTTTCACTGAGATAGGGCAAGAATGTTGGACTCCGTTATCAGAGTCTAACTCCTACTTACTCTGATACCAACATCTGTTAGACCACGCTTCCGAAGTCTAACCCCTTTCATGCATATTCTGATATCACATCTGTTAGACCCCGCTTTCGAAGTCTAACCCTTTCATGCTAAAATCATCAGACTTATCATCATCGGGTCGTCTTCTCAACACCTTACACATATACCTACTTCGGGGCTATTAGTATAAC
>JANZXR010000009.1:7789491-7808150 GCA_027575705.1 Erythroxylum echinodendron
TTATAAGAAAATAAAGAATGATGATGCCATGTTAAGTGAATGTTGTGATTGAACGTAGCGCACCATTATCATAGGTTATGTACTTGAATGTCCTCAGCGAGTTCCGGTATATACCTTATAGTAACGGGGCACTATAGCTAGTAATGATTATGGGTTCATTAAGCAAACCAATGATTAGTTATCATATGAATTTGAGATGAAAGATATGTGAAGCTACATACATTCTTGGAGTTAAGATTTTAAGAGATCGCTTAAAGAAATTATTATCACTTTCATAAGTGACATATATTCAAAGAATCCTTAAGTGCTTATGAATGAAAGATTGTAATATAATTTATAATCATATTTCTAAAGGTAAAAGTCTTAGTAAGAAATTTTTTTCAGCAACACCATGTAAAAAAGAAGACTAATATCTGCTCACCCTTCTAACAACATAACAAATATTTGATCTTATGCATATCATTAATTGTGAGTGATATGTGTTTAATTATTGATACATTTAATCCATGACATTTAGTGATTAATGCTTTAAAATATTTAAGACACTCAATTTAGTTCATCTTTAATTTTAGGTACAATTCAAAAGTAAAAGAGCTAAAGTGAGTTGAAAGTCTTATATTTGAGCTGTTTTTTTGGAGATTCACAATTATTTATCTTCATATGCAAGGATGAGAAGGATTAGAATAAGAGAAGACAAGAAAATATATAAAATGAAGAGTGCATGCTGAAGAAACATGGCTCAAGACCATGCATGAAATTGTCAGGGCCGTGAGACATCTCTCATGCCCATGACACAAGTCGCATGGGCGTGACACTTAGCTCACGCCTATGCAAGGTGGCTCACGGCTTAGATAGGCTAAACCAAGGCATCCATAGTTAGATTCTTTAGATATATTAAGCATCAACTTGTGTGATTTGGATGGTAAGATCGTTTGGGCTATTTCCTCTAAAAATTTGTAACATTTTGGTTTTCTGGCCATTACCATCAAAGACCTAGTACTCAGCTTAGGCTCTCTTTTAATTATTGCCTTGGAAGGAGGACGACAATCCATAAGGAGATTTATGAATGGTTATTAGGGTTATGTTTGCTTAGCAAGACAAGCACTAGTTATTATCACTAGTATTTTTATGTCAGGACCTTTTTTTTTCTTCGCTTAATGAGGAAGTTGGTCTTTGATTAAATATGATGTACTGATATATTCAAACTGCATGACTTTCTGCTCAATCTTTTAGACTTTTCAAATCACGCGGAACACCAAAAAGAACACATGCGAGAGTGGGATTTCCACCGTTCCAAAAGTAACACTAGATTTGGGATGCTCCTAGCAGCCTAAAGTTAATACACATAGCATACGAACCAAATGATACTAAACAATCCCAACAAAAAGTCTCAAAATTGCAGTGGCATTACCATTTTATCATCAATAAAGTTTGTAGTAATGTCAAATAGTGGCTTCAAAGTTGATATTTTGCCAAGGAATCTATCATTGGCTGTTCTGCCGCTGTTGCTCTCTTGCTTTTTAGCAAATACTATCTTTATAGGATACCCGTGAAAGACGATAAAAGGAAAGGAAAAGCAAAGTTGAATATTCTTATATGTGATTTGATGATTTAATTACTGTTAGTGGTCACAAATGACAAAGGTGAATTAGTATCCGTTAAGTTCTTGCTGTCATTATTTCAACTTCAACTGTACACTACTCGAACCTTTTGAAGTGCTTGTAGCATGACTAGATATTCCAAAGCAGTAAAATCAAAGGATCTTAATCAGGTTAGCGTACCTGCGTTATGGCAGAGGAGAGGAACCAGAAAGAGAAGGCAGGTGCAAAGTGGCAGGCAGGAATGATGAGTGGAAATCTTTATAAGGTCATTTAAACTATAATTGCACGTCAAATGTTCCTTTTGGGTTACGTAATTAAACATTATTTTATAGAAATACATAATCGAAACACAAATGTAAAAAATAATGGAGAAAAGAATAATTATTGTATGGGATCTTTGGATGGGATCAATAAAAACAAAGGGGAATAAATAAATCAAGGAGGCGCCCACTCTTCACATGGCCTAGAACTACAACCCTTTGGTATGATAATAATAGCAATTAGTACTAAACTTAATACGTACAGATATCTTGGAGATACAGTCAACTAGACTAGATGGTGTGGCTTTGCGGTCTCAGAGTGGGAGGCACATGCACATGCACATGCGCATCAATCAATTAAGACATGGCTTCGCCTTCGTGGGGTGCTTTTAAGTTTTACCCAAAGAGTTGCTAAATAATTCCATCTAACGGCAGACGAACAGACAAATCTATAGGACACACCTGGGGCTGGGAGAGTTCATTTGGATATAATTTTCTTCTCTCTTTGGATAACTTCTGAGAACTTTCTAAGGTATAGAAAGAAGTGTACAAAATGATATGAACAAAACCTAGGAGTAGTTGTTCGTTTTGTTTAGGGATACATGTAAGTAAGGAACTCAAGACGTAAAGCAATTACTGTAGTGGTGATAGTGTTTGAATAACTCAATTTTACGGGATCAGATCTTCTGTTTTAATTATAGTATTCTTATCATATTTCATTAAATTTTATTCACACATTTACGTGAACCCTATATAAAATGTATGAATAAGATTTAATAAAACAAAATTAAAACAAAATAGCTAGAACAGGAGATTTGATATACAATTTCACGTTCACGATAGGGATTAGCTTACTGCCATTTAAAACATTCAATCCAAGCAAATTTGAAAACCGGTCTAGGAAGGATGAATGTGGCTTTGGTCCTAACCTAGTTTAATTGATGCACCCTTTTTTTTTTGTTAGCCCACGATGTGTCTTAAGAAGATCCCAATTATTAGAAGGCGCCTTTAAGCCATCCATATTTGGACTAATTCTCGCTCTCACCGGGTCAGCCCGTAAGGAATAAAGTGCTGGCCAAACAAGTCTATCTATTTCTAGGACTCGAACTCGAGACCTCTAATTAAGGGATGAAAATGTTGAACCACTCATGCCAACCATATTTGATTAGTTGATGCACCTTTTTATTATGGTAATCTTAAGATGACGCACCAAAAATAAGGTAAAGAAGAAAACCAAGGAAGCCCAAAATTGTTAATACAAATACTATAAGATATACACACACACAAAAGAAGTGTCCTTTGTGGAGTTTCACTTCCATTTTTAATTTTAATTTTTAATTTTATTTTAAATTTAGTCAAAAAAACTTTTATTTAAAAAACATTGCTTTTGAAAAATACATAATTTAACTTTTAATTTTGGTATCTTTTGGTAATTTATGAAAATTATAAAAATTACTTTTATTTTTCTAACTTCTGATTCATAATCTCATTTTATTATTAAAAAATTAATTTTAAAATTTTAAAATATTTTTCATTTGATAAATATTTAATAAACATAATTTAAATATAGAATATCTTAACAGTACGTAAGTACTAAAATTTTTAAATATCTTATAAAACAAAAATTTTGGAATATAATAAAGTTATTTTTAATGTATAAATCAATAGGTAGTATTCTACAAATAAGATTTTTAGTTATTTATTTTAATAAAATAATATATTTATTAAAATATACAAAATATTAATTAATAAATAAGTTTTTATTTTTGTTTTAAAGACTAAAGAAAAAAAAAAGTAATCACACGGAATTACTATTTCAGGATTCGTGTGTAGGTAGCGACACGTTTCTTGTCTGCCAGTCCGCCGCTGTACTGGTTCGCATCAAATAGAATGGCGTCTCCTTTGACTGGCACGAAATGGGCCTTCGTAATCTGGGCATATTCTTTAGCTTACATCCTTCTTGGGAGCTTGCTCTTCTCAAACTTCTACCCCTTCACTTGAGAGAGTTTGACAAAGTTGTCTCTTTTGAGGCAAGGTGAGAGCTTTTCTCGCTGAGAAGATGTTAGCTTCATGTCGTGACCGATTTATACAAATTGTGTCAATCATAATCTGCCGTGTGCACGTGGTAAATCGGGCTTCAGCAGCTGCTGAACTGCCAAGTTTTTCTTCTTTTTATTATTATTATTTTAAAAAATATTTATATTCTTACTTATTATTATTTCTATTATTATTATTATTTTATCTTTTAAACTTGCATCACTTATAAAAAATTTTTTAATCATATACTTAACTTTTGATGTTATATTTATCTATAAATCTGCCATAAACAACTTCTTTATTTTATAAGAATAAAGATATACTATGAGAGCTCTTCAAAGGCTGCATTATGTGAGATTTGCCTAGTTGTGATCATGACGAAGATGAGATATAGACCACGTCACGACACTATTATCTTACAGTTTCGCTAAATTGAGAAAAGGCCCTTTAGACAGGGGGTTTAAAACCCGGTTCAGCGAGCCCTCTAAATCAGCACTCCATATTCTCCTTTGATTGCTACCCAACTGATTCTAACTCAATTCTTTATCATCTTTTAGTGTAAGAGAGACCAAAAAAAAAAAACAAACAGACTTAAAGGACGCCTAAAACGTCGGCCCAGGAACCTAATGTGCTTTCCACATGAAAATAAAGAAGCTCCATCTCCATGATGAGAAAATTGGACTGATATACATATATATCATGTTTTTATCATTTTATTGGTACCGAGTCGTAGAGATTTGAAGATTGCCTCCTCAGTTGCCAATACAAAAGAATATCCATCGTCACTTGACAAGTAAAGCGTTCTTCAACTGAAAACAAAACTTCTTACAATCCCATTGGAGAACTAAAATTGCTTTCGGTTATTAATCATATGAGAAGAGGAAAATACTTATAATACAATGCTATCTTCTGAAACCCACCCTTCTTCCTACCACTCAAAGCCGCAAATTCCGATTGAAACTGATTTATGGTTGGTACTAAACTACTCTAAAAAGACGCAAATGATTACAACAATGCGTATATGCTGAAATATCCAACGCGCCAAAATACTGAGGACGAGAAGAAAGTATCAAAGTTCTCCCTATTACCAGCAGTTATACCAGGTCATCTTTATGATACAAAGTTCATCCCTCGCAATTCTTACCCTCCCCATCATTTTGTTAGGTGAATTCACCTTCTTCACATTTTTTAGTCAGTTCACAACCTACTCTGCGTACAAACAGGATAAAGCGTCAGAGCATTCCTGAAAACGATCAAGACGGAGAAAAATGCTGAGAAATATGATAGTTTTGGAATGATAACAAAAAATTGCTGATAACAAAAAATTGCTACGAAATCATGGCAGTACAGTAAGGTTCTGCCATTTCCACGAGATCACAGAACCTGCAATGCCACTAAATGACTTCAATGGAAATGACATACAGTTTCATTAAGCATAACAAGAACCAATAGACAGGTGAAAAATCTTAACGAACATCCACTTCCAAAAAGACATTAAGATAGAGAATGGCATGGAGACACAAACACAAACACAGACATTAACCAAACAGCCAGTGACATTTGGACAATGAAGACAATCAATCAACTTAGCTGACAGGTATCAGAAGGCAGTGCAACACAACAGAATCGTTACAAACCTAAAGCAAAATCACCTGAAACATGAAGCCTACTTGCCCTATTCTTAAGTATATTTAATTAGCACTTTGTCATCCAAGAGATCACATATCGTGACTTCAAAAAGATTAAGGCAAACTAAAAGAAATGGGATTTACCTCCATCTTCCTAGTTATAACTACAAGCAAAAACTCTCTCCAAACTCTTAACAACCATTTCAGTCGAAATAGTATGCCATACATTTTAGCCTGCTACCTTTATGGCACCAATTTCATCAATTTTTGAGCTCTTATGCTGTAAAAATAAAAAAACAGAGATAATGTACAAACCAAAAAATCCTTTAGATAATAGAAAAAATAGATGGTAAAATTAGCCCACCATAAGAAATCAAAGTAAGAAACATAAAACAAGCCCCCCAAGTTCTGATCATGCTCTCTATTACCTTACTTTTTTTGTGCCTGTGAATATCATTTAGATCTTCATCTCCGTCATGCTTCCTCTTCTGGAAATACAACAAATTAAACATCAGTAACGCATTGATAATTCAATCAAATCTAATAAAACAGATAATATGAGAGACAGAGGCAGCACTACCCCAAAGATTAGTTACACTCTGAGGTTTCAGTAATTTTACTCAAAAGATTCAAGTGTCATACAAGTTCTAAATACAGCAGGAATGTATGTTCAATTTTTCTACAAGATATCTTAATCAAACACCCTGTAATAGATACAATGGTGCAGAAATTTCACTATTTTTTGCTTATCACAAACAATGGCTCCATGACATTAATGATTTTCAACCTTTTCGTGGTGTTTTTTTGAGTGATCCCCACCCGAATCATGGTGTACGCTTCTATCTTTCTTCTTATCTTTATCTTTGTCTTTACTTCGATCCTTGTCTTTATGACGATGTTTGTGCTTCTTATGTTCTTTGTCCTTCTCCTTATCTCTATCCTTGTGTTTTTTATGCTTTCTCTCCTTGTCTTTGGATTCACTTTTTGATTTCCCTGCAATTGTGGGTGTCCCCTTCTCTGCCTACAAAAAATGGACATCAAAGATAGTAGGATATATATGTCCAACTAGAGGGAATAATTAAGAAATGATAATTTAAAATCAAGGTAAAAGACTAAGGCATACAACAACATCAGAAACAAATTCATGGCAATAAATATCTCACAAGTGGCAAATCTATAGGAGTTGTATCCTTCAGCAGAAAGGCCTCTCTGAGTTCATCCAGATCAAATGGACGTATTCTTGTGCTACTATCTCGAGAGGTGCTCCGAATAAGTTGAGCCAATTGCATTCCTTCTCCTTTTCTGATTTCAGTGTCTCCCACCACATTGTGAAAATAATGTGTGTCCGAAATTGATACAGGAAGTGAGCGCTTGCAGAAGAACTCATGGTGAGGCAACAATTTGAAGTGACTTATCAGATCAATAGCACCAGTTAGCTCTCTTGGTCCTAAGTTTAAAGCACAGCAACTAGTCCATGAAAACAGCAAAAAATCGGCATATTCACTTGAAATATGCAGTTCAAAAAATGCATAGTTATAGTCAGAAATCCTAGATCCTGCAAGAGACATGTTCCTTAAAACTCTGTTATCAAAGTTCACTTCTAAAGCCTAAGTTTCTGAACTGTGACTCGAGGGTGCGGACCAAGCTATTGTGCTTGGTGAAACCACTCGGGAACCCTCAGTACTCTTAGAATAGAGACTTTGTCCAGCCAATATTGGTTATATATCCCACTAGTAATACAATAGGGAGACAAGAAATTGGCCCAGGTACCAAAAACCTAATATGAGCACCGGTTCCTTATGATTATAACTTGGAGATGCAAGCTACGGAAAAATAATTAACCACTTTAGGGGAAAGGGAATGTCCTTTAAGACTGTAACAACTAAGCATGCCCTCCATATTATGATGCTACCAATGATAATACTCTGACTGGGAGATCTATCATTTATCAGCAACATGAAATAGAGGGAAAGAATCCATAAAACTTAAGTATCAAATAACAATTTCTTACCAATTCCAAACTTCTTGATTTCAGGTTCCATAGATCAATTTTTCATCAGATGTTCAATCATCAACTGCAATAAAATTAAAAGATGAAAAAGTATGCATCAAGAACATAAAACATACTCAAAAGTAAATCAACAAATAACATGAGAATTTAGCTTCTTACCAAGCTATATTGTTCCCTGAACACATTAAACAGACACAATAACCCCAATGATGCTTTCACAGATTCTCATTTTCATTCCTTGAGTTTGACCCAAGTTGCTTTCACAGATTTACAGAATATCCGTTGCCACTTTACATTCATAAAATTGTAGTTCCACATCAATAAGCAAAAAATTGACTACTCAAATCCAAAACTCTAACTTTGATTATATATTTATTACTGCTTATGATGGGAACAAAATATGAACCATTGCAGGAAAGTGAGTTAAAAATAAATAAATCATAGCTTATTCAACTCCAAGTGTGAGATGATATGCTGTTTTAAACTTCAATGCCATAAGCCAGTTATCTTTTTCATATACAACCTCAAATGCATTTTGTATTAGTTCACAATGATTTACTTCATATTCATCCTGAATTTTGCAGTAAACAGATATCTCACTATTATAAACAGAAAAAACACATGATTCCTGCTACCTTAAGCACAACAGGAGGAATGGCATCAAAATTTAGATATTCCCCCATATAGACCTTAACCCATGTATACATAAGCATTTATGAGAACATATAAGTGCATATGCCCATGCTTACATCCATTTGCATTTGTGTAAGGTGCGTAGCAGGAAAGTATAAATTGAAGATTGCGGCTATTGGGACTTCGAATTTAAGGATGAAATTACCAAAAAATATATATATAAGGGTAGGGTTCTAAAAATCACTCCTAGGTTTGAATCAAGAACCAAGAATCACACTAGGGTTTAAAACAAACAAAACTAATAGAATCACGCCAGTAATTTCCTAGGAATCGGTTCTAGAGCTTAGGAATCACTTCTAAGTATCAAAGAATCACTCTGAGGAAATAGAAAGCTTCACAATTTCAAATGTGAAAATTTCACAATTTCATTAGAAGTAATCAAAACCCTAAATTTTAATGTGTCATATATGTGTGTCTGTGTATTTATTTATAAACATTGATGAATAATTCTAACTAACTATAACTCCATTTTCTAATTGAAATTAAACCCTAACTAGATAGATAACTAACTAGAACTGATCTACTAACATAAGAAAATAAATCTAGATAAAATAGAATTGTAAAGTAAATAGATGTCAGCCTAAACTAAATCATAAGGTTATTATATTAGGGATTGTCCTCAGAAGTACAAGACCATATTAACATGAACTTTATGACATAGTAGATTTCCTGGTAGAGATGCAATGAACATAGGAATTAATCGATTGTACACCAAGGAAAATCATAGTAAATGCTTTGAATTCCATACGGCCTTTGTATTGAAATAATAAACAGTAGTATAGACAAGATAAAATGAAACGTTCTCTTTCAACTATAATTAAGGTGAGAATAGGCATGTTCTTCACCGAACAAGTATTCAGTATAGTACAAACAAGCAGACCAAACTTTAATCTCACTCATGAGTTGATTATAAAATCTCCAGGCGCCCAACCACTCTAAAATCATTCAATATCCAGCATAAGTATCCAAGAGTTGAAGTTCAATGAAAGATTTTGTTATAGCTAAGCATTGTCCCAGAAGAACGAAAATTAATGCCCAAATTTGCAACAAACATATTCAATCAGCGAACCATGAGTAACGAAGGATAATATATGCTCTCAGGTAAGAAGTTATAAACCTCTTCCGAACAAACCCAATTACAAGTGTTCCCAAATCAAGAGAAAAAACAGCACATCAATCAAGGGAAAATAACCACGTTTCTTCTTTCTAACCAAAGAATCCCAAAGTTGACCACAAGCATGCTACATAGAAGGTTGTCGTGAAACTACAACTTAAAGATCTGTAAAGAAAATGAGAACCACACCTCTAACATGGAACCTCGAGAGTTTTCCACTTAGTCTACTGCTCTTGAAGATCAAGAGGAAAAAGTCCACGACTGTACAAAAACCAATCGAGAAGCAACCACTCAACACGCCAATTTTAAATAAAGCACGAAACTCCGGTACGCATCTTCCGCCGGGGTAAGCACTCAGAATTGCAGAAGTAACGCGAAGAGAGAGAAATGGTTGTCCTGAATCGGAGATAGAGAGGAGGTTGACAGGGGCGGATCAAAAGAAGGTTCGAGAAGGAAACGGTTGCCACTAGGGTTTGGGGAAGAGGAGAAAAAAATAAATTTGGGTTAGCCTCGCTCTTTCTCTCTCTCTCTCTCTCTTTCCGTTTTTCTCCTTTTATTTTCCGTTTATAGCGACCATTAGGGACTCTTTACTTCTCCTGTGACTCTTTGACTTTTCTTGCGTTGGCTTATCTTTTAAATTTATTTCAAATTTTGGATAAAGTCCAACCCTTCACTAGACATGTTAATGAGACGAGTCAAATTTGGGCCGCCCTTGACTTAGCCCGCCCATTGCCAGCTTGTGATCCGGCTCTCCGGTAGGTTGATTGGCCCATAGCGGCCCGTTCATTTATTTTTAAAGAAAAAATTTAAACGATATCATTTCGAAAAAAACAGGCGGCCCACGAGTCTAGCCAAGTTGAGCCGACCGTTACTAGTGGACTATGATCAGCCCATAGCCCGCTCATAATCCGGCCAATTCAGGTTAAAAATGGGCCAAATCGGGTCGTAATTGTCATCCTTATTTCTTACGAATCTTTTAATTTATCTATTAAAAGTAGCAATAACGGTTATAAGTGTAGGAGATAAACTACTTACAAATGTTAAAACATCGACCATAATAAGCTAGAAATAGAGAACTATCACGGCCAATAATGAACCGGAGCTTTGATAATAATAACTAGTATTCAATATCATAATAAACTCTTTTCTTAACAATGACAAACCCTTTTTTCCTTTTTAATTAAAAATTATTACTCAAGAATTTCAAATGGCAAAAGTATTTTTACCAAAAATTCACAAAAATTAATAAAAGTGAAAAGATCAATGTTTGAGACAAAGATAATGATAATGTTGATTAAAAAAACTAAGAAGAAAAATAACCGTAATGAAAGTATTTATCTAAAAACTAGGGTAAAAGAAATCAATTTTTATGTAGTTTTACTAATTCATCCAAATTATTTTATGTTTCACAATTCTTGTGTAGAGTCTCATAATTTATCAAAAGTTCAAAAGCATTCATCCTATTAACTAGAGTCATTAATTCTTTCATTGTGACTTTTTTTATTTTTAATAGTTCGGGATTATTTTTGGAATAAAAATAAGTATGGGAACCTTGGAAGAATTAAGAAGCATAAAAGAAAAAGAAAGGCATAAAAGAGATGGTTGGAAAAAACCAAAGAAGAGATCAAGGAGAGAAAATTCTTGAAGAACAAAGGCTACAAACTTTTCCAGTGTAAGGATAAAGAAGAGAAGACATTTATAATTCAAATTTTATTCTTTTATTTTCTTTCCTAATTGTTGTTGAATGTTAATGATTAATCAATTGAAATATATAATTTCAATTATGAATTGCTAAACTTATTTGAGGAATTACTCTTGAACTATTTGTTAAACATTACATTTTTTATTTATAGCATTTATCATTTTATATTTAATCTTAATCAAGGGGTTAGATTGAATTATTTGTGTTGTGTTGCATAGCTAGAGTTGGTAACATAATAGACTGATGAACATTAAATTAATAGGCAATTAAAGAGAGATCTTAATTGTTTATTAGTTACCTTTGGTATTGCTTCAAATCCAATTAGAAAGTTAAGAAGAGATGTGATACATCGAGATGCCAAATTTTAATTATTATTTATTTTATTTGAGATTACTTAGTTAGATGTCGAGAATGGGTAATTATAACTATAAGATGTTATTGGTATACTTGCATTATAGATGAGTTTAAATTAAACTTCAATAAGTTTTTCATGTCGTTACTGAAGATTGATAAGTTAGCATTTAATGTAGTTTAACTTGCTTTGATTTAAAAATTTTAATAGTTTTCTTGTGTGATTATATGTGCATGAACATAAGGGCAATTAGGAGTTCAAGCAAACTCTTATAATGTTTTCGACATCACTAGCAAGAGAGGAGATTAGAAAGTAAAATGTTAAAAAGTTATAGAGAGATCAATGTCAGAAGAAACGAACCAAAAAAGATAGCAAAGAACCCTCATGGAACTTATGAGATCAAGGTTCAATGCTAATCAATAAGGGATCATAAGACCACTAATGCAAATGACATTTTTTTTATACTAAACCAACTCTCTTAAACATGTTACAATCTAATGTCCAGTTTTATAGACTAGCCAATGGAGATCTTAATGCTCACTTAGCCAATTTCTTGGAAATATGCAACACATTTTAGTATAATGGGTTATTAGAAGATGTAGCCAAGATAAGGCTATTCCTATTTATGCTCAAAGATGGAGCCAAGACGCGGTTGAATTCTCTTAGCCCAAAGAACATGACATCATAGGAGTAGTTGGTACAAGCCTTTTTGGCTAATGAAGAATATAAGGATCATAAAGGAGATTTCAATTTTCCAACAAAGTGAAAGGGAATAATTGTACAAAGTGTGAGAAAGATTTAAGGAGTTACACATAATACAACTTACATAAAGAGTTCTTTTTGCAGACCTTCTATAATAGAGTAAATTCACCCACTAGAGGTACCATTGATGTAGTCGCTAGAGGTTCATTAATGAGGAAGACAGTTGATGTTGCAGATGACTTATTGGAGGAGATGACAAATGATAGTTGTCTATGGACATTGGAGAGGAGCAAACAATAACTAACCTTTAAATATCAAAAAGGGGTACTTGCTTTTAATTCAATGACAACATTAAGGGCTGAAGTAGCAAATTTGACCAAGCAAACAAATAGCCTAAAAGCCACTTTTTCTAGTCCATTTAAAGTAATACATTATGGATATAAATTGTGTAGTCAAGATTACAGCTAATTCCTAATAGAGAGCAACAATATCGAGCAACTCAATTACAAAGGTGCATAACTTGGATGGGGTGATAACAAACCTTATGCTAACACTTATAATCTTGGATGAAAAAATTACCCAAAATTTTCTTGGTCTAACAATTTAGGAAACTAAATGTGAGTATAGGACCTACTAGTATTTCTGCAAGATAGGTTCAGTTCATTGAAATCAAAGATAGACAAGTTAACGGATGTGATGAATTATAAGTTCGTGAGTTAAGATAAGAGCCATAAGAGGATAAAAACTAAGTTCGACAAAATTAAGAAGAATATACTTTCTCTATCTATAATTTAGAGGTTAAAATGGGCCAACTAGTTAATGCATTATCTATACGAAATGTGAGGAGCCTTTTAAACAATGCAAAGCCTAATCCAAGGGAGCAACTGAAGGCCAACATACTTAGAAGTGGGAAAGAGTTGGAAGAACCAATTGAGAAAAAGGTTGAATCCTACTAAGAAGGAAGCCAAGGGAAAGAAGATAAAGAGGAAGATAAGAAGGAGGAGCCACCATATGTCCCACCGCCTCTGTATGTTTCAAAGATTCCATTCCCATAATGATTGAAGAAGAATTAATTGGATTCACAATTTGAAAAGTTTTTAAAGAAGTTGAAGAAATTACAAATTAACTTGTCCTTTGTGGAAGCCTTAGAGAACATATCTAAGTACACAAATTTCTTCAAATATATCCTATCAAATAAGTAGACATGGGAGGATAACCAAACTGTCTACTTGATGGAGAGTTACAACTCTATAATTATTAGCCACATGCCCTCAAAATCAAAGGATCTAAGGAGTTTTACTATATCTTATATAGTTGGTAATTTATAATTTGCTAAATGTTTATATGACTTTGGTTTAAGTGTTAATCTTATGCCTTTGTTTATTTTCAGGAAATTAGGGCTAGGAGATGTGAAGCCAACTTTCATGCTTATTATTTGGCGAATCAACTAATAAAGAAATCGTTTGGTTTAGTGGAGGATGTGATAGTCAAAGTGGACAAGTTTATTACTCGTGCATTTTGTAACGTTAGACTTTAAAGAGGACCGAAAATGTCCATTAATTCTTAGTAGACCATTCATGAATTTAGGAAGATCGCTAGTAGATGTCCATGAAGGGAAACTAATTCTTTAGATTGGTGATGAACAAGTTGAATTCAACATGAATAAAGTATTGAAGAATCTGAAGGAGGGCAACTCTTATATGAAAATTGATATAGTCGGCAAGAGTATAAAATAGTAAGAGGAGATCCATATATCAGAAGCTAATTTTGAGGATGTAGAAGATGATGGAGAATTAGAGAAGGAGGAGTTGGGGTGAAAAATCAATGCAAAAGATGTTATTGAGGAACAAAGCACCCATGCCACCCTTCATTGAGAAACCACCCACTCTAGATTTTAAACTCTTACCCATAAACCTTAAATATACCTTTCTAAGTGAGGGTCATACTCGATCCATCATAATTTCAAACAAGTTGGATCAAAAATAAGAAAAAGATTGATATAAACAATTAGGAAGAAGATGAGAGCCATGAGATGGAAAATTTCTAATATAATATGTATAAATACTAATATGGTGATGCATAGGATAAACCTTGATGAAGGGTGTAAGGTTGTGAGGGAAAGAAAAAGAAGATTAAACCCTCATATGAAAGAAGTGGTCAAGAAGGAAATAGTGAAGCTTTTAAATGCAGGTCTCATTTACCCTATTTAAGATAGAGAATGGGTTAGTCCAATATAATGTGTGCCTAAGAAAGGAGGTATAATAATGATGGAGAGTCAAAAGGTTGAGTTGATTTCTACTTGAACAGTCACAGGTTAGAGAGTTTGTATTAATTATAGAAGCTCAACATGGTGACTAAGAAGGATCACTTTATGTTACTATTTATGGACCAAATGAATGAAAGAGTGGTTGGACATGCATTATATTGTTTGCTTGATGGATATTCAATGTACAAGCATATTTTTATCTATTCATAAGATTAAAAGAAGAACATTTGTCACATGCCCTTTTGGACATTTGCTTATAGACAGATGTCATTTAGGTTTTGTAATGCAGTAGCAAATTTTTAATAAATGTTAAGTTGTATAAGGAAAAAAGTTTAATGATGGTATGATTCTTATATTAAGAGGAAGGAATTCAAGATATGAGATGCATCTTTGTTATTTAAACGTCAAGTTGTATAAGAAAAAAAGTTAAATGATGGTATGATTCTTATATTAAGAGGAAGGAATTTAAGATATTAAATGCATTTTTGCTATTTAACTTAAGATTGAAATTGTTTATGAGAAAGCTCAAATCACATTAGAGTTGTCCTTTCGAGCTAACTCAAGTGTTCAAACATGGAGCTTTAGAATTAGAGAATGTTAAAAAGGAAACATTTAAGGTTACAATCATTAATGCAAACCATATTTCAAAAGTCACGTGAAAGGGAAGTAGTTTGTTTACTTTCTTTTGTTTGAAAAAAAAATATGTTGAAATGGTCAAACTAGTGACCTTCAATTTAACATATTATGTTTTATACAGGTTGTTGTAATTTTATGTGTGTTTGTGTGGTAAATTATTGGGGAATATAACTAGGAGGAGTCAGTGCACGATCGTACAAAAATGGAGCAAGAGCTCTCTATTATGCAGAATTTCCAGCAAGAGCTCTCTGTCACTTTCACAATCATGACATAATGTTCCACACTAGACTTGTAAGATCATGCAAAGGTCATGATCTTGCAATCGTGGATTCTAAACCCCTAAAACCTAGCCTATTTAAATGGTACTTTCTTCTTTTTTCTTCTTCACATCTCTTCTCACTCTAGTTGAAAACCCCCACCTCTTTTTCAATTGATTTCACTTGATTTTTAAGCAAACTTCATGCTTTTCTTCTGGTTTCTTCTATTTTTACCCATCTTACCTATAGATCTAGTGATTTTTACATTATAAATAGTTTTTCTTGGTGTTGGAGAGCAAATTTTTCTACAACTTTTTCCTACATTTTTCTTTTGTTTAAGGTTGTTATTTTGCAAGTTTTCATATAGAAGATGATATCAAGAGTTAAGCAACTCATAAGAAGGTACAAACCCAAAAGAAAAGAGAAGGTATCTAACAGTGGTGCATATGATTTAGCTACAAATTTTAGAGCCCCATTCTCGATCTTCTCATAAGAAGAAGGTGAGATATTTTAAAAACTCTTTCCATATTTTGGAAGAATTAGGGTTAAAACAAAAGTAGAATCTTTGGGTACTAGAATTAATTAGGAAAATTTTATTCATTGTGATTGTGTATCTTGTCTAGGAAGCACTTACCTTAAAATTCTACACTACTATTAATTATGAGCCAAACAAATTATGCAATTTTTTATTTAGACTAAAAAAGGGAACTACGTAACTTAGATTATGCAATTATGAAGGACATATTTGGATTCCCTAAAATCAAAATAGTGGAATCCTATAAATATTTTATGGTAAGCCTATATTGGAAGAAATTAATTGTCCTAGGAGTGTTTAACCCTCATAATGCACCAAATAATGTAATTAGGATTCTAGAACATTTTTTATTGCATAAATTCATGTGTCACACTATAGTCAAAGTAATAAATTCATGTGTCACACTATAGTTAAAGTAACAATTGTTCTAAAAAGGATTTATTTTTTGCTTTGGTGTATGGACAGCAAAGTTAAGGTTTGCACTTCCATACACATCTTCCATGTAATAGTTACTTCAATCACTAAAAATAGTAGCTATTGAGGCATGGAATTCTTGGTCACTTTATTGGCTAAATACCATGATATTGTTATTTCTGGACTAGCCTCTGTTGCTCTTGAGATTTTCAATAATACACATTTGAGGAGGGTAGAATTATGGAACTTTGCAATTTAAGCTCTCAATCTATAGTTAAGTATAAGCGAGGACAAGTGGGATCTAGTTCAACGCCACAACAACAACAATATGAGGAAACATCGAGTGAGGAATTCAATGAAGATGAATAAGGCTGGGAAAGAGTGCTCAAATTAATGGAGGAAAACAACAAGAGACTAGAGAGAAGAATATATGCCTTGGAAGCAAAGTTAAAGGAGGTAGTGCCACAACATTGCTACCAAATGAAGAAATTGCTAAAATATTTTGCGATACAAGGTGTCTAAGTTCATTCTCCAATGTTATCACCACTACAATCACCATAATTATTTTTACCCTTATCTTTTATTTTTTGTTTATTAATTAGTTATATGTGTTTATTTTTAATTATGTATCATTTTCTATATTGAGGATAATGTGTTGCTCAAGTGTGGAGATATATATGTTTTTATATTTTCATTGGTATGTGATTTTTTACTTGCATTATGTGTAATTGTTGCATAATTTTGCAGTGTGTGCTTTTGTGTGAATGTGCCAATGGAATGAAATTGAAAGGAATTAGCTTATCTACGAATATGATCGTTTAAAATGTGAAGAAACATTAGCATTTGAAGTTTATGCTTTGAGTGTTTTTTAGGTGAATATGAATGTTGATTAGAATATTGTACTTATTCTTTCATTTTATGATATTTATTTAGATGCACTTATGATTAATGAATTAAATTTGGTGGGCATTATTAGTAGATTTTCATAGAAATCGATTGACTATGAAGAAATAATGTAGGTTATATATATATATATATATAATTTTAAATAAATGTGTTAAATAAATTTTCTATTCTACTATCCCTTTTGAAAATTTTGGGTTAAAAGTTGAATTAGTTGCCAGTTGCCAGTTGTGATATAACTGAGTAACTGAGGGATATTTACAACAAAATTTTTGCCTTCACATTAAAAGGATATAATGACACTCTAACCAAGCTTGATAAAACGTAACCTAGTTAAGTAACCAGGTGACATTCATGACGAGACATTTGCCTTAGCATCAAAAGACTAAATGATTGTTAAATAAAATCTAAAAAATATATAATGTTTTCAATAAAAGTGAATCTATTGATCTTTTTGTGATATGTCAAGAACTTTCCATGAATTGGTACTTAGTGATGGCTTACCTTTTCTATTTGGTAAATAATAATGAGTGCATGCTTATAAATGCTATATAGGGTGTCAATATTTTAGTTGATATTAAATCAAAGCCCTTAAATATGAATGTTTCAAGTTAGTTTGTTGAAACTTTTTGAGTGATTGATGTTTGTGAGTAAATTAATTTCATGAGATTTAATGTCATTGTACCATTATTGCATTATTACATGATAGTGTGATTTATATTATATTTTTTATTTTGTGATTTTAGTTTTATTTATGGACAAGCAAAGATTTAAATGTGGGGAAGTTGATCAGTGTGTTTTATAAGTTGTAGAATGTGTTTTAAGTGTTTTCTTAAGTCATAATCATATATATGGGACTTAGACTTATATCTTTGATAATGTTTTGTGTGTTTTATTTTATTATTGTTGATTAGGGCAAGAATTTGATTTTCATGAACGTTTTAGGGGATATTTAATATGTTTAATGATGAGTGGGGATAGGAAATTCCAGTAAAAGATAAAGAAGAAGTTGGATAAAAGAAGCAGCCATGATCATTTATATGCATAATCATACAGGAATGTAAGATGGAGATTTAAATATTCTTTATCATGAGAGAATGCATGGAGAAACCGGTGACCGATCTTGCACCATGCACAATCTTGCAAATGATAGAATTCCATGTGAGTTTTTTGTACTTATGATCATTTAGGGCCATTTTTGGAACAGAAACAAGTGTGGAAACCCTAGAAAGAATCCTAGAATAATCAAATAGTATAAAAGTAAAAGAAAAACATAAGAGAGGCAGATGGAAAATACCAAAGAAGCGACCAAAGAGAGAAAATTCCTGAAGAACAAATGTAACATACCACTCCCATAGAGCATATACCCGACATAACTGTTGGACCCCGTTACCGAAGTCCAACTCACATGCAGCATATCCTAAGACGTGAGTTATTCTATGAAAGAGAACACCTTATCCATTATCGTGTCTATCCTCTCTTCTCCGATACTACCACTGTCGCGTACTGATTACACATATTCATCACCCATAATTGCCCTCCACAGCT
>JANZXR010000009.1:7808250-7825239 GCA_027575705.1 Erythroxylum echinodendron
CACCAATGCATGAGCATGAGATGTGTTTTCCTAATTTCTCGATTAATCTCTCGTGTACCCGTTTTTATATTTCAACCCGTTATCTGGAAACGGGATGTTACAGATTCCATTATCACAGAGACTGCAGTAGAACAAATTGGATGCACAATTTTCAAAGTTCATGGGTAAGATAAAGAAATTGTAAGTTAAATTGTATTTTTAGGAAGCTTTGGAACGCTTGCCCAAGGATGGAAGTTCCTCAGAGACATATTATCAAGTGAACTTGGGAGGATAATTAAACAGTCTCTCTAACTAAAAGTTATAGCTCTATAATTACCAACCAAATGCCTTTAAAATTGAAGAAATTAGGAAGTTTCACTAGACTAGAGTAGTTAGCAATTTACAATTTGCTAAATGTTTATGTGACTTAAGTACAAGTATTAATATTATGCCTTTATTAATTTTTAGGAAATTGAGGCTAGGAAATGTGAAGTTGACTTTTATGCTAATCCAGTTTGTAGATCAATCCATAAAGAAACCATTTAGAATAGTGAAGGATGTGCTTGTAAAAGTGGACAAGTTTATTATTCATGTGAATTTCGTAGTGTAGGAATTTGAAGAGGATAGAACTTATCCATTGATTATTGATAGACCGTTTATGAATGCGGGAAGAGCTTTGGTAGATGTTTATGAAGGAAAACGTATTCTTTGGATTGATGAGGAGGAAGATGAATTTAATATGAATAAAGTACTAAAAATTTGGAGGAAAACAGTTTCTATATGAAGATTGATACAGTAGATGAATGCATAAAAGAACTAGAGGAGTGCTATAATGAAGAAGTGAGTGTTGGGGAAGTGAAGATGATAAAGATCTTGAAGTGGAGGAGTTGGGTGACAAATTAAAACAAGAATCGTTAGTAAGGACGTAAGCACTCATGCCACCCTCGAGAAACCATCCTTTCTAGAGTTAAACATTAGTGGGGAACAAGAAACGAGAATGGTGGAAAAATTTAGAAAGATAATGAGAGTCATATGATGGAGATTTTTGGACATAAGAAGTATAAGTCCTAATGTGATGATTCATAGGACCTTAACTTCCAAAAGAGGAGTTGGTGAACTAAAATGGTCAAGCTAGTTACCTTAAAATTAACATGTTATGCTTTATATTGATTTTTTATAACTTCATGTTTGATAATTCTTTATTAATTTTTGTGTTTTATGATTATTAATTCCATGTGCCATCTCCAACTTTGTCGCCTACACATTCATTATAAGTACCCTTACCTTTCCTTTTTATTTCTTTCCTTTATATTGTTTACTCGTGGTGTTTTTTTTATATTTTTATGTTGTTTTCTATATTGAGGACAATGTGTTGTTTAAGTTTAGGACATATATGCACTTGCATATCATTTGTGTGTGAATTTGCATTTGCATTATGTTAGTTTAATTGCATCGCCTTAGTGTTTTATTAGCTTAGCATTGTGTAAATATTGTATTGCATATGTGTGCTATTGGACCCTGTTTTCGAAGCCTAACATCAGACTTGGGATCATGAAGCTTGAGCGTGGAGGAGGACTTAGAAGTTGGAGATTTGAAAGAAAAATCATTCGGAAGCAAAGGCGGGGTTCACCGCGACGTCAAGTATCTTCATCACGGCGAGCTTATATGGGTCGATTTTGTCGCGATGAAAGGTATAATCTTCGCCGCGGCAAAGTCGCCACGTGAATTACGCCGCAGCAAACTTTTGGCTTCACCGCGGTGAAAACCCCTTCTAGCAGATTTTAAAACCTAAGCTACCCATCTTACTAGAATATAAACTTAAAATCCTTCAACCACATTCATTTGTACAACCCAAAAACAAAAATGGATAAGAACCTAACTACAAACAAACTCTCAAAATCTTAATCTCATTTCCAAAGTCGAATACTTTGTAAAAATATAATAAGAACCATATACAAAACCAACATATATTTCATTAATATCAAAAGTAAGAGTTTTACAACGCTTTAGTGGACATTTCGAGCCCCTTTACATCATAATACAAAATACAAAGTTTATAAAAACTAGAATCACTCAAAATGCGAGTAAAGCATTGTTTCATATAATCTAACTTCAAAAACAAACAAAATAAAACATGCAAACTAAAGTGATGCCTTGACTTTTGACTCAATCACTCGATAACTTGATCATTGCCTGAAGATGGGAAGGAAGATGGAGGGGGTGAGCTTAAAGCTTGTGGGTAACAATTTTATAACCAGTAACAAACAAAACCATTGTAAAAATTCACATGGAATCCTAAAGAACATATTTTTCAAATTCTGATTCATCAAGCTATTTGTAAGCAATATAAATCAAGCAATAAACAAGTTGGTCAACATAGAGCACATCAAAAATCATAAACACGTAGGCACATCTAGAATGGTTTGGGTTGATCCAAAATGGAACATACTACACATTTCCCATACGGGTCCTGTGTAGCTATGAGCAGAATGTACTATTGCAATCCCACCTATTGGTCTTACGTAGCTGTGAATTTATGGGAGTCTATGAAGGAGCTCCATGCCACTAGCAGGTGGGTGGGAGAAGCCTTTTGTCAAAATGCACTTGACTTAACTTAGGGGATCACCACAAACCCACATAATCATGCATTTCATAATTCGTAAATATATTACCTCAATGGCATTTTTCTGAAACTTGATTTCATAACCATAATATCGTTTCAAAAATCAATATCCTTTCAAAAATCATTTTCATCATTCATTTCATAAACTAATAACACAATTCATATACAAACATGTGGCATATTATCAAAGCATTCAAGAAGCCTTAACGGCACATTTATAATAGAATTGAAAACATTTCAAACTTTCTTGGTTTGGAAGAAACATTAGGGGCTTATTACTTAATTATAAAAGTGTAACCCTTCTTGAAATCCTTGCTTATAAACTTGCTTAAGGATGTCTTTCCTCTTGCTCCTTTTGCCTTTCTTAATTTCCCTTAACAATAATCAAAAACTCCATTCAATAGGAATTCCAATTTAGAACCTAAAGAAACATATTCACTAAAACCCATGCATTTCCCAGGCTTTTTGAACCCAAAACCCTTTCAAAAATTCAAACTTTCAGGTCAATTTTCCACTATAATTCTGATCAAGTACATGAAGAAATTTAATAACACTTCCCTTAGAAACATGTTCCTCATTGTCTTAAGTTTCTAATGACACCAAAATCATTCAATTTGGTTCAATACTCTAAAAGTTATACCCCAACCATTTTCTGGCTATTCTCATACTAAAACCACATTCTTTGTTCAACTTCCATTCAAAATTTCAAATCCTTATAGACTGTATTAGAACTCTATTTCATCATATAGTTTGTATCTCTATTCCTCTAATTGACTGCAAATCAAAAATCACTCTATTTGGATCACTACAAAAAATGTTATGCCCAAAATACCTACGCATGCTCTGTGATGGAAAGCTCGCCGTGGCGACTAGAAAAGTTCACGTGAAAACTTACAAGTTGGCCGTGACGAACCAAGGAAAGTTGGTGGTGGCGAACTTTGACAGGAGCATACACAGAACATGTTTCATTTTCCCCCTTTCACATAAATCCCATCTTAAACCTAAACCATCTCTTCTAATTCATTTTCAACTTCATTCTAACCCCAATATCATTCACAACAAATTCATAAACGACTTTTAATCATTAAACATTAAAACATTCATATAAACCATTTATCAACAACTTCCTACACATATTTAACTTCATTTTCACGTCTAATTATCACTAAATATGCTTCATCTGACAATCAAGAAAGGTTCATGCTTATACTTACTTGTTGAAGCTTCAAAATCTTCAAGATCTTCACAAACCCTAGCTTTTCTCTTCTCTTCCTCTCCTTCCACGACACTCTCTTCTTTCTCCCTTCATTTTATAATTCTTCTTCTTCTATTTTATACTCTTAGTGGATGTGAAAGGTCCACTTTGCCCTTCATTTAAGCCTTATAGCCTTTTAACCTTAAGTGTCTTGCCAAAAATGCCCTTATACAATCTTACAACATTAATACTTTAATTCCATCAATTTACCCATGTCATAAAATCCTACTATCCTTGTCATAAGACTCCAAAAATTAATCTATCAACACCTCATAATTCATTTAAATCATGCTTAACAAATAAAAAAATTTGGGGGCCAACATATGTATTGTGTGAATATGTCAATGGCATAAAATTGAAAGGAATTATCTTATCTATAAAGATAATTATTTAATTTATGAAGAAACATTAGCTTGTGAGGTTTGTATTTTAAGTGTTTTTAGACGAATATGCATGTTGATTAGAATATTATACTCATTATATCAATTTACTTAATTGAATACACTTATAATTAAATTCATTTAAATTGGTAGACATTATTAATAGCCTTTTATAGGATTGGTTGACTAAGAAGAACTTATGTAGGTAAAATGAGAAAAAAAATTACAATAGAATGTGGTGTAAATGTGTTATATAAATTTCATATTCTGCTAAGTTGTTAAAAAATTAGGTTAAGAATAGAGATAGCAGCCAGTTGTAAGTTGTGATATATCTAAGTAATCGGGGGCATTCATGAAAAAATGTTTGCCTTTGGGTCAAAAGTCTATAATAATACTCCAACCAAGCTTGATAAATATGATGTCAATAAAAGAAAACCTATGAATCTTCTTATTGAATGTCAAAATAAATTTTATAAATGGGTATTTAGTGATGACCTACCTCTTTAATTGGTATATAATAATAAGTGCACGCTTAAAAGTTTCATAGATGTATGAATAGGCATTGATATTTTAGTTGATATGTATATTTAAATCAAAGCATTTGAACATGGATGTAATAAGGTGTTATATTGGAACATTTTAAGTGAGTGATGTCTACGGCTAAGTTAATTTCGTAAGTTTTAATGTCATTATACCATTATTGCATTTTAAAATGATTTTGCATTTATGTGTTTTGTTTGTTTTATGAATTTAGTTTTGATTAGGTACAAGCAAAAACTTAAGTGTGAGGAAGTAATATATACACTTGCATATCATTTGTGTATGAATTTGCATTTACATTATGTTAGTTTTTGATTAGGTTAGCATTTTGTTTTATATGTGTGCATTGTGTGAATATGTTAATGGCATAAAATTAAAAGGAATTAGCTTATCTATAGACATAATTATTTAATTTGTAAAGAAACATTAGCTTGTGAAGTTTGTTTTTTTAGTGTTTTCTAGATGAATATGCATATTTATTATAATATTGTACTTATTATATTAATTTACAACATTTGTTTGGATACACGTATAATTAAATTCATTTAAATTAGTATAAATTATTAGTATCCTTTCATAGGAATGATTGACTAAGAAGAAATGATATAGGTAAAATGTGAAAAAATACAATAGAGTATGGTATAAATGTGTTTAATAAATTTCCTATTTTGCTAGCTCATTAAAAAAAGAATAGAGCTAATAACCAGTTGTGAGATATGATATAACTGAAAAATCGGGGTCATTCACTATAAAATTTTTGAAGAGGAAGAGATATCATTAAGTGAAAGTGATAAGGAAGACATTACTCTAATCACTAAACAATTCTTAATAAAGAACTCTTTAAAAGAAAGGACTTCAAGGGATGTAAGATAGATTTATATTGCAAATCAAATAATATTATTTTTTGGAATATAAGAAACTTGGAAATTTAAAGTGTCAATGGCCCTTTTTAAGGAAAATGACAAATATAATAGAAATGACAAGCAAGAGAACATGGATAAAAGCAAAAAGAAGGCATGTAAAGCCTCTATTTGGGACGGATAGGTGATTTTGAAAATGAGCATTCAGAAGGAGTTCTCGCTCACATATGCTTTATTGCTAAAGACGAAGATAAGGAACTTTATAATTCTAAATCTTTTGACAATGGTAGTGATGTTGAATTGTCTTGTAAGAAACTAGTTGAGAGCTTTGAAATTATAAGAATAAAAAAGAAGTTATCTTCCAAAATTAAAAAGGCTTAAAATTATACATAAATGAGTGAAAATGAAAAAAATGAAGATTGAATTTCATAATATCAAAACATCTAAGAGTGTAGTTACTGCTGATAATCATAAAGGATGCCTTAAAGCATGAGAACGAAGCATTAAACAAAGAGGTCAATGCTTGCAAAGACTTAATGTCTAAATTTATAAAGGGAAGTGAGAAACTTAAGAGCATTTTAAGAGCCTAAAATAGTTCAAATAATAAGTATTTGATTGGATATAACTATGAGAGTGTATATAATACAAAAAACTATATTTTCAAGGCATTTGTGTAATGAATAACATTTCTTGAGGTGAAAAATGAGAATAAAGCATCCATATCTAAGCACACATATTAATCATATGCAAACAACACATCTACTAGGGTTATTTTAAGAGTAAGTTTCATGCTTTCATGTATGACTCACAATATAAGTATATAACTTAACACTCTTAAGGAAATAATAGGAATAATTTATATATAAAGACACATGATAGCATGCAATCTTACGTATACTCCGTTAAGCCTCAAACTAAACATATTGTCATGATACATGTTTACACTCCTTATAAGAATTAATATATTTAAAGAAATATGCTTCCTATGTAAATTATGTTACGACTCATCATTACCAAAAAAGAGTATTCAACTCCTTTAATATCCAAAGGGGAGATCCCCATCATTTGCATACACATAGAAGAATAAGAATATGCATTTATGTACTAAAATCACAAAGTTCATTATCATAGCACCAACCATATTATTCATACAACATGTTCTATCAATTTTATGGAAAATATGGGCAAATTGACAAATTTTACTTTATAAAACAAAGTTTAATGGGTAAACCCTTAAGGAAATGGGTTGAAAAGAAGTAGGACACTAAAATTCAAAGGATCAATCTCATTTAAGTACCTAAAACACAGTTATTGGTTTATCTTATAGGTCTTTAAGAAATAAAGGAACAAATGGTACATGGATAGTGGATAAGGAACATAACTGGTGATGCATCCTAATTTTTAACTCTAAGAGACAAAGATAGATGGTTCTTCATATTTGGAGACAATGCTAAGTGTAAGATAATTGACATTAGCAAAGTTTGTAAGGAAGCTTAAACTATTATTGATATTATGCTTTTAGTTGATGGATTTGTTAGGGAACCATAGATCCATGCATAGCTATACAGCGGAAGCATTGGAATCAAAATTCTAACGCCATGACATCCTCAAAAAATCCAGAATCCATGTGCATGTATAATCAAAATGTAAGAACATGAAATTACAGCATATGTACCTTATAAAGCTCCTCCTTTCTTGAATATTTTACTTGTTTGGGTTGTATCAAACACCAAACACCTTCAACAATCAGTGAAGAACACATAAAGATGAAGAAAAATTAGTTTGTAATGGTGGTTAGAGCACCAAAAAGATGAATTCAAGTAGATGCTTAACTAAGAGTTAAATCATAAACAAGTTATATACAATTAAACTCATGTAACAATTTCATAAAATTGCATGAACAAACCTTAAGATCACTCCTCTCAACCTCCAAAACTCTTCTGGACCCTTAGCCTCTCAATTAAATGTTTTTTTTAACTTAATTTCATGTGTACATGTACCACCTGTCATAAAGTGGGTCACGATCGTGACTTGCTTGAAATGATAGCCATGCACACTTTATATTTCATTCATCTTTTATGCTTGTAACTCTTAGGTTCCCGGTTATTTTGAGCACTTAAATTAACTCTTAATCCGATCATATCATGAATGGTTTTATGCCATTTGAATTAACTCTTAATCCAAGCAAATTATAAAGGGTTTCATGATGCCAATTTACCGGAACGTAAGTGAATTAACATATGAACTCTTCGATAGTTAATTATCTAACTTACAAACCTTTTCATAGAAAATTACGTTGTAATTCATCCCTTCACCATTCTATACTCTAGTTGGTTTAGAGTATAGGTTATATGCCAACTCTCGCTAAACTGACTATGTCACATCTAGTCTAAGTGATGTTAGTTCTTGTCCTAGGGATCTTATTACTCTATATGTCATTGAATACTCCCTTCATCACACATAACCTCTCTGGCTAGAGACTCCCAAGTAATGACCCCAACAAGAGGTCGTGGGTATCATCTCCTTCTATTGGGAGTGGTTAATCCTTTATTGGCTACCTAATTACCTTCTAATATCAATAGCTTTACCCAATCACCACCCTATGAGTGACCTTGTCTTGAGGTAACAAGGAATGGTGTCAAATTAAATGATGAGTATCTAAGATATCCTTGAGTACCTCAAGTCTAAGGATATTTACACCATTACTACGATGAGATTAATCACTAACAAGATAGATCATCCATATGATAATCTCATAGCGGGTCATCTGATGTACTTACGACTCTTAGTAGGCATCCACATGTTAACTCTAAACAACTCATGCTTATAGTTTATGAGATCCACTGCTTAATCAAATCAAGGAGTATAACATGTGTTAGTCTATCTAGATTAACAATGTCCTGTCTTATTAATCCTATGACTATGGATAATTTTGATACTAACATAATTGCACTTGACAGGAATCTCATTATCATGATCTCATCTTGATTTCCATCATGCTATATTTTATATTATGGACTTCATTAATTTGATTTAAGATCAACATCAATTCATAAATAAATGAACAATAAATTAACAAAATTTGCCTTTCATTTTAATAGTCAAAAAAAGTTAATACAAAAGTGCTAAAGGTGATTTCTTTTAGAGCACTACTATAATAGGATTGAGGCCTAATTTGTTAAGTATCCAACTATGTAATAAGGACTATTGATGTACTCTATCTTTTAGTTGTATGTGCATGGCTTAGTATAATAAGAATAAGCGAGTAAGAGTTGATCACACGAGGATTATTGATCAATTACTAATTATTCATAAACTTGATAAGCTAGACAAACGATTATTATTAATTACATAAGAAAAATAAATCTAAATACCAAAACAAAATTATGATTAAGAATAAATTAATCTTATGAATAAACTAGATTTAGGTGAGGTTCCCATAAGGCTTTACTATATTCAATCTCACTCTTACTTATCTTAGACTAGTAAGAATTACTAACTTAGATTGTATTATCTCTCGGGATGTACAACCGCTATTATTAAATTAGTCAATCAAAATCCCTTTTGAATCAAAGACAACTTAGGAATAAATTAATTTCTTTTATGAAGTCTCTTAATAGGTTTTACCCCAACCTAAAAAGATCTTGCAACTTCCTCTTGAATAAATTAGTCAATCACACTTAGCCCTCTTTATCCACATTCTAATCTAACCATATATCCCATCTATTGAATGTCATTACATAAATGAAATAATTTGAATCTTCCACTTTCGCTTATTAAATTCAATCAATCATTTAAAAATGGATATATCTCAAGAAAATTAGATATTTATTAAAATAAAGAATCAATCAAATTATAATTACATCCTTGGCCAAATGTATATTCTAATTTGTTCATAACTAGATAAAGAACAACAACTGAAAAACAACAAAGCACGTAATAAAAAAGATATCATTGTTCTTAAATTTATAGAAAATCTTATTGGAATATTATATATCTTCTAAAAATAACTTAACCTTGATTAATAATTACTGTAGAACAACTTCCAAATGACTTCAAACAATCTTTTGGCTTAAAAGAACATTCTTATTTTTGTCTTCTTTCTTTTAAATTCAAAATCCTAATTGTAGTTAGCTATATAGCCCCAACACGAGTCTGTATAGTAGGTAGTGTTGTCTTTATTAGTTTTTGTAGCTTTTCTAAAAAATAATACTGCCATCACTAACCAATATGGGAATGTACAGGTGATATGTTGCTTAATCTAAAAGGTAATATATGGTATGCATGATGTGAAAGAGAAGCAGAATTGTCCACTTTTGAATATGGTTTGAGCATAATAGCATGTAGGTATCGTGTTCTTAGGTCCTTCAAATATTCTAAGTTTAACTTTAAATCAATCCAATTCTTCTCTAAATTCTCTCATTTTCTTTAAAGATACATTAATATAACTTGGAAATTTTTCTTAAAATAATTACTAAATCCTTTAAAATATCTAAAACACAAGCAATGAGCTATGAAAATCATACTAAAAGTAGTGTATGTCTAGTTTACATCAAACCACACCCACCTTTCAAACTTAAGTAGTTACTTATCCTTAAGTAGACCAATTCCATCATTCAATCGCATATAGAAAATAATCCCCAAAAGGTTTCAAACAAATAAAAAATACTAGTAAAGACTCTCCATTACTCATCCAACCATCATAGTCATTGAAAAGCTAATTAACTAACTATTTATATTAGTTCACAAGTTAAATTTAATCCACCTTATAATCTTTCAAACTTTATCATAAAGCCAAAACATAATTCCTTGTACAAAATGAACATTCATAAGATATTAGGCTTTAACTTCTAAATGGATTCACACCCCTTTTTTTAATAAGACACGAAATTAAATAAAATCAGAGAATTAAAAACTTGTTTAAAAAGCCACGTAAACTTTTTATGTAACAGTAACATATTGTTAAATACCTATGGTTACTCAACTAAGTTGCTATCTTAAATGTCTAATAGCACCACTCTTTAATCACTATCTCAAATGGCTAGTAGCACCACTCTTTAATTTCAACATTTTTATTCTTCCAAATCTAACATAGTAAAATTATTTATGCTTATTTATCCAACATTATTTTATTTTTATATTTTTATTAAGAGAAAATAAAAATACTTAAAAGAAGTCACAATTACTTAATGCATATAAAATTTACACAATAAATGTCAAAATGCTTATTAAGTATTCATTCTCTAAATTTATAAAGAAAATTGAACTCATTTTTTCCCTAACACTGATAATTAATTACAAAGACATTTTGAATCACCAAATAATCAAACTCATGATAAATTATCTCTAATATTGTGCCTTTAAAGAAGAAAATTTTTTTAAGATTACTTCCTAACGAGAAAGTTGTGAAATTTTGATAATATTGAGTATAACATATAATCCTATAAGCCTCTAATCCCTTCCCCCGTACTTAAAATAAATATTTTCCTTAATGCTTTGAGCATATAAGAATAAGAAAAATAATGAAAAAGAGGAAAGAGATAATAAGTTACTTAAAATTCCATAATTTGACATATTTGAACTAAGTTAAAATTCCATTGCATTAAAGTTCTCTAAGAATCATTTTGTGGAGCAGGTGGAGCATGTAAGGAACTATCACTAACTAGTCTACTATGTCATCAAAATAAATCATCTCCATCAAATTCCCTATGGATGACTCAGTTATCACTATGCTCATATCATCACAATCTTTGTCATATCTATCTCTTACATGAACTGTAGTATCCTCCCCTAATACTATGGTAGTGTTCTTGGGTTTTGTAATACATGTATCTCAACAACCTTCTCTCTAGTTAGCTTTACTGCATCAACAACCTCTGGCATAGCTTCATAATCCTCAAGCTCATTAGATTGGCACTTTAACTCCTCAGATGTAGTTGGCTCTACTTACTCTGTAAGTCACACCAGTAGAGGTTGTCTAATATAAAGTGCTATGTTATCAATACCATTATGTTACCTAGTCAATGTATGTCCTACTCCTAGTATAGAGATGTAGATGGTTGGGATACTTATGATGTGCTTTGGAGTAAAGTTGGAGTTGACTCTTACTCTACTCTTATAGTCTAGTCCTTTTGTATAAGAGCATCCTTCATAACTTATGGCGAACTAGTAATAAGTGTGAAATACTGCATTTGATCGTTAGTGTAGAGCTCTACTATGTTCATCACTTATAATCTCGTCATCGCGATAGGCATAGTTATGGTCACTTCCCTCATATCAAACTCATCCAATGGCATTGCAAATGTTCTTTCCAGTTTTATAATCATCAAGCCTTTAATAATGATCTCAAAGTTGACTTGATGTATCTGTGACTAACTGGATGAAAAAAATGCCTAAGTGCCTCCTTTGTCTTCGACACATGTAGTATATCAACGTGAGATCTTTGAAGCTTGCTATTTTAGTACTCTCCTTCCTTACCTAAATAGAATATATCAAAAACTTGTATACATAACTCATCATTGAAAAATGGAATCTTGAAGCCTTAAAAAATCATCAAGTGGTAAGAATGCATTATACCATAAAATGCCAATAGTTCCTCAATTCAATGCCAAGTTAATCCCAGTTTAAAGAAATTTAGTTTGGTGTCATAATTTGTAGTTAATCCCAGTTTAAAGAAATTTAGTTTGGTGTTATAATTTGTGTATACACCTTAATTTAGAAATTGATATGGACCTCTAACTAATTGCAATAGAAGATATGGTCTAAATCTTAGGAAAATGTCATCTCCTTATGACAACTTAGTGTCATCCACCTCTAAACAACATATAAACTCGAGAATAAACTCCTAATAGACTGGCTCTTCGATGTCAAAAAACTTTTACCACCTATAGAAAGAGATGGTCTCTCTTTTGCCTTCAGCTAGGCCCATCTCTCTTAGGATTTTCAAGTTTACAAATCTCAATGCCTCAATTTTTCCTGTCCTAAATGTCTGATATCTCTTTTATTGTGCCTCTGCATTAAAATGCAGCAATTGGTGGTTTGTTTTCTCTTTTAGCTACTATAGGATTTGTGGTGCAACTAGAGGTGGTAGTGGTGGCCCTGGTGGTGTATATAGTGGTGACTATTGTATTTTAAGAGCATGCGTGCTAAGAGTAGTCACCTACGAATTAGATATCGAGGTGTCAACTCTTTCTCTCTTACTTGTGGGTAGTTATATGAGCCTCCTCTATTAGGGTAGTCTTGTCTTTACTATGATCTGATATCTAAAGGGAATAGATCTTCTGTTCACATTACTCTATTCCCCCTATTCTCAATCTCATCCTTGTCAACTCTCATTCTCTTACTTAGAGGCAATTGTCTGAGCCTCCTCTATTAGAGTAGTCTTGTCTTTACTATGATGTGATACCTAAAGGAAACAGATCTTCTATTCACATTGCTCTGTTCCCCCATTTCTCAAGCTCATCCATCCATTCATTGCAGTAAATTGGATGGATGAAAATGTTTGGGCATAGGGGGATCTACTCCCATGTCTAAATAAATTTATACAAAAAGATCTACTCCCATATCTAAATAAAAATGAAGGAAAAGTAAGCACGATCTAAAATATAACTTTTGGCATCTTGAATAAATAAGCATAGAGTATATTGTAACAAATAAGAAACAAAATAATGCACCACGAAACAATGTATCAACCTACCCTATAATATTCTCATATTTTTTTTATGTTATTTATGCGTAGTATAATCATCACTCATATAATAAAAAATTCAAACTCCTATGTCCCTTAGCCTAATCTAGAAGCTCAATTAATCATCTCAACAAGTTAAATGTACTAAAGCAGCTAAAGTGATTCACATATGCATCTTCAAACATGGTCAAAGATATATTTCTTTTTAATTATGAATTGTGAATTAAAATGTGGAAGATATATATCTTCATGGCTAAATCAACATTCCAAGTCACCAACTCCCAAATTCCATTTTTATCTTAAGAGAGTTTACTTTAATTACTCATAACATTTATAGTTCATAATTCATCAAACTAATTTTCCTAGCACCCTAAAAAATCGTGTATAATGGATATTTAATAAAAAATAAGCATAAGATACAATTCATAACTCTAAATAATCCAAAGTGTCCGAGTAATAAAATAAGGAGTGTAATAAAAAAGTACTTAGATGATGTTAAAAAGATGGTAAAGAAAAAAATGAAAATAAATCTAAGCTGATCTAAATATGGTTGTGGAGGGTCTAGGGGTTTAAAAAACACTTTAAAAAGTAAAAAGGAAGCTAAAGTTACAAAAATTTGGAAAGTGAGCTAGTTGAAAATAAGTAGGCAGGACACACCATTAATATGGTTGCATAGTACTATATAAGGGTTATTTATATATGTATGGGATAATGTTCCTATATACAGGAGCATGTCAATTAAACAAGGGTAATATGGGAATTACAAAGAGGGGTTATATTAGCATGACACAGGGCCACGTTGTTTTGAAAAAAAATATACAAAAAGTTTAGGTAAAAACTCATAGATGACATAGGAATATGCAAGTCTCATGTCTGAATATGGTATTTTTGTAAATTTTTAGCTCCAAAACATGACATCAATATGGTACCAAGTTATACTTACCTAAGGGGATGTTCTAGAACACAGGTTAGACATCTTATAGTTTATAGAGTTTGTCAAAAGGTTATACATTCTATAATTTTTTAGCTTTTCTTGGAACTAAACATGGGTCTAGCATGGAGAGAAATATGATGTTGAGTGGTACTATATGGCCTCTATATAGTACCATATAAGGGGGACGTGTTTAAAAAAGTCACATTATGCTTCTTTTACTTAGTCAACACGAGTCTAGACACAGTGGTGTTTTGGTTTTTGTATTGATCTGAATACTTTCAAAACCAAATTACACTAACTCTAAATACTTATCATGAAAAATAAACAAAATTCTTATAAAGTAAGATCAAGAAAATGACAATAAAATAAGGAATTAAATTATTAACTTTTAAAACAAGTAAAAAAACACTAAAGTCTAAAACATAAAAGGTAAAGGGTGTTTGGTTGCCTCTCAATAAGTTTGTTTTTATATAAGCTCAACCCCTTTCAACACTTTAACTTAATAGACCTCTATTTATAGGTGTATATTACCATAATTATATCACTTGCTATTACCATAATTATATCACTTGCCTTATTCTTCTTCTTCTTCTTCTTGTTATTATTAAATCATTTCTCAAGCACAGTGTATCCTTTTCATGATGGGTTTTTCAGTCTACTCTTATATAGTATATGTCCCTTTTCTATCCAATGTTTTTGCCTCCTATATAACATAATTTATTTCCTTTTCAATCACAGTAAAATAAAGACAGTTACTACATTTACTATCAATAGGATTCCTAGGTCCAGATTTCTTAAACTCTAATTTTTTATCCTCAATCCGTAGGGTTAGCTTCCATTTTTATGTAACTAATAGAATTACCTAAAACCAAAGGCAAATTCTTATCCTTCTTCATATCTAATATGACAAAGTCTACAGAATAAGAAACTTACTTATCTTTATAGAACATCTTCTAATATACCTATCAGCTACTTAACAGATTAATCTGTCGATTGCAATGATATATTATTAGGTTTTAAGTTGTACACGTTGATCTTCTTATAGATAAATAAAGGAATAAGGGTAATGCTTTCCCATAAGTCTCAAAGAACATGATAAAATTTCATTTCTCTAATAAAATAGGGAATCGCAAAGCTATCAGGATCCCTAAGTTTTGGAGGCAATCCATTTCGGATAACATCCTTGAACTCTTTAGTTAAGGATGTAAATTGATATTTCTTGATCCTTCTCTTATTAGATAAGACTTCCTTTAAAAACACATCATAATAAGGCATTTGATTGAAAATGTTAGTAAAATAAATATTAATATAATTTTGTTAAAAATTTTAAAACTTACAAAACTCCTTATCTAATTTTACCTTAACCTCAATAGGTTTCTTATTTCCTTTGGTTTCCTCACTATTAATGTTCTCTAACCTAGGGCTTTTTAATGACTCGTTAGACCTCAACATTATAGCATTATAATGCTCTCTATAGTTCTAATGTCTGCCAAACAATTAACCAGGTGATTTTATAGCAATATTGGCTTATTGAGTTAATTGGATTTTAAGCATCTTACTATAAGTATCAATAGAATATACCTTATAATTAAGCTTCTTAATCTCCTCACTAAACTCCTCATTCTACTTCCTTTGGTTAGTTAAGAGTGCTCTAGAATCAACTCTAGGTTTTTTATCATCTGGATTATGATTTTATTACTCTTTTCCTTCTTTTTATATAGTTTGGATTATGATTTTACTACTTTTGCCTTTTAAACTAAACAACGGTCAAGGTTGGATTATACTTACTTGGTTCATTATTCATCCTTGCATTTATGCATGTAGTTTCATTATTATCCTTTATGTATAAGTGAAGTACAATAGTGAAGAATATACCTGCTCATACATAAGTGTTCACAGTCTTTCACTTTTTGTGGGGTTTAAGACTAGTTAGATGAATACAAATTTAAATAATTCATTCCAAGTTAGATTTCTATATTATTATTTTTTCTCTTCCTATGGGTCATCCGAAAATAGCTTCTCTACTAGTTAGGATTAAGGCTACATACATTGAACATCCATAGCCCTCGCATTTAGCGAGAGTTTTACTAGGTTGTTGTTGTTATTATTGTTATATTCCAACTTAGATTTATTTTTCATATTTTTTTATCCCTAATAGTTCATTTTAATTTTCAAACTCCAATAATTTTTACTTTACTCAAGTAGTCTTAACATCAATTAATGCCTGTTGTGCTTATAAAGATAAGTTCATATTAGGTGTTAGTGTAAGAGTGGCTACTTTGACTTTTTATGGTAGCATTAAGGGCAGTCCTTTGATAAGTTTTAAGGCTAAGAGGAGAGAAGATGGTGATAGATTGTGGGCAAATTTTTGGAACATCAGGACCTTTACAAGGAAACAAGCAACAAAACAATAACATCTTAGTAGAAGTCTAGCTGATAAGCAAGGTATGGGAAGATCCAGAAGTATACAGCCTTACTTCTAATTAGTAGAGAAGTTGTTTTCGATAGAACCACATAAAAAATAAAACAAAAATAATAAATTAATCGATAGAACCACATAAAAATAAAACAAAAATATTAAATTAAAAACTATACATATTAAGTAATAAAGTAATACAAATAAAAAATTAGACAAAAAGAAGAAGAAGAAGAAGAAGAAGATAATAATAATAATAATAATAATAATAATAATAATAATAATAATAATAATAATAATAATAATAATAATAAT
>JANZXR010000009.1:7833779-7845702 GCA_027575705.1 Erythroxylum echinodendron
TCCGAAAGTGATCAAGGTGTTATCTCTGGAAGATAACTTACGTAGTAAGATATTCTGCATGCATGAAAGTAACAGGTTTGGTATCAGAGAAAGCATGAATAATCATGTATGAGGAGTTAAACACTGGAAATAGGGTCTGACAGATTATGGTATCAAAGCAAGTAGGAGTTGGACTTCGATAATGCGGTTTCACAGAGTTGGTATCTAAGTATGAAGCTTGAAGGGAGTGAGACTTCAAAATTGGGGCCCAACAGATGTGGTATCAGAGCAAGTAAGAAAGCAAGAGTTAGGCTCCAGAAATGGGGCCTAACATCCTATTTCTTCTTGATTTTATTCAAAACAAAAATAATCCTAACTATGGAATTAAAATGTTCTAACAAAAACAATTAAAGAAACTAATTTTCTATGGTTTCTTCCCGTGTAGTTCTTCTTTTAACGTCAGTAGCTTTACACTCCTTTAAGCTCACGGTGGTCTAAATGAATTGTACGATGGCAACTTAGTCATTAATCTCAAAGTCTAAACTTTATCTACCATGCTATAGTTCCCACCTTCCTTGCAATTCTCTGTTCCTTGCCTTCTTCTTCAAGAGTGATTCTTCCTAAGTGCATTCCTAGGATCCTCGATATCCTCCCATTCGCCTCAAGGTTTAGGTTCTTTGCTATTCTTTGAAGGTAAATGAGATTCGTAATCTTTCCATGACACTTGGAAGGTTATTTGCTCTTTTCCTATCCTCAGGGTTAATTCACCCCCGTTAATGTGAATGATTGAATGCATAATGGCCAGGAACAATTGTCCAAGAACTATCGAGATCTCCACATCTTCTCCAATGTCCAATATGTAAAAGCATGTGGGAAAGGTATATTTATCAATTTTTACTTGCACATCGTTTATAATCCCCATCAGTTTGTGCATCGTTTTGTCAGCCGTCTTTACCAAAAACTTAGTGGGTACTATCTCCCTTAACCCTAACTTCAGACTAAAGGTATAGGGCATCATGTTTATACTCACTCCTAGATCCACGAATGCCCTGTCTATAATGATTTTATTGATACTGCAGGGGATGAAAAAGTACCCTGGGTCCTCTTTCTTCTGTATGATGTTAGGGTCCTTTCCCGATATTCGCTCCTCAACCTTCATCTTAATAGATTCCTTTAATGTGAGCTTTGTTTGTACTTGTTCCATCACTTCCTTGACCTTGTTTTGCTCAATCTCCTCTAACTTCCTTGCTACCCTCTTTGCGTTTAACTCCCGCTGAGCTAAAATAGGGAATGGAAATACACGTCGAGTTGCCTTAATTGACTCGATCACTGGTTTTCTTAGAAGGTCTTCTTGACCCTTCCTTTTATCTCCTTTCTCCTACACCTGTTCTGATTCTTCATCCTGGGTCTGACTGATAACCATGATCCTTTTTTTGGGATTAGACTCGGTGTTGCTTGGAAGAGTTTCAACATTCTGAGTAGACATTGCCTTCACTAATTAGCCTACTTGGACTTTCAGATTGTGTATAGATGAGGCATGGTTCTTCGTTACTTGCTCAAATTTTTTCTTGAGCCTCCTATGCACATCCTCCATGCCTTCAATGTTATCCAAAATCTTGTCCAACTTCGATTCCATTGAGCTAGATTTATCTTGGTGAAAGCCTGATTACCCTTGAGGACTGAACTGTCTGCCATTGTTGTTTGACTAGGAGAAGTTAGGGTGATTCTTCCACCCGAGGTTATAAGTGAAGAAGTAGGGATTGTTACCCTCTCATCATCCATACTGACTCCCATGTAGTTCACTTACTCCTAATTGTCTTATTTCATTAAATAGTAGTCCATGGTATCATGGTTTGACTGTCCACAGAGCTCACACTTTGAATGTACAGCCTTCATCAGAGCTAAAGATGACGCCTTTATGCTATTGAGTTGTCACGTCAAATTGTCAATCTTTGCTTGGATCTCAGTCATTTGATCGATCGCGACAATACCCTTCTATTATCTGAAAGTAGTAGGTTTCCTACCTTGCTCATTCGTCCACAAACAGCTGTTGCTCCCCTTCTCCTCAATCAGCTCCTCTGATTTATCAATAGTCTTACACATTAAAGATCCTCTTGAAGCTGTGTCAATTGTGCCTCTTGTCAGTGGGTTCACTCTATTGTAAAAAGTTTGCATCAGGAACTCCTTTGGTAAGGTATAGTGTGAGCACTTTAGTTGCAAGTCCTTATATCTCTCCCACGCTTTATAGATTGATTCCCCATCACCTTATTGGAAATTGGTGATTTCCTTTATAATCTTAGTGGTCTTCGTCAATAGGAAATACTTGTCTAAGAAAGCATATACAAGCTGATCCCATGTCGTGATGTTGGCTGGGCTCAGTGAATGGTATCAAGCCTTCGCTCTATCTCTAAGAGTAAAAGGAAACAACCTGATTCTAACTGCATATTCCGATATTTAATGATACCGAAAAGTATCACAAATCTCGAGGAAATTGACTATATGCACATTCGGATCCTTGTTAGCCCATTCGTAGAATTACACATTTTGCTGAAGCATGTTGAGAAGTGCATGTTTAATTTCAAACGAGGCTGCTTGAATAGGTAGCCCAGCCACTCCTTGGTTCACTGTGTTGAACCCAGCCTCATGAAGTCCATCAGAGTCCTCTGTTGCCGTCCTTAGTTCGCTCCCTGATCTATATTCTGTTGAAATTCCTCGGCCATTGATTATTTTCGATCTCTTCTTCTTCTTCTTGCCAAGCTTTCCTAAGGGTACGTTCTAGTTAATTAATATCTAAATCTAATGTCTCTGCTGCAAGATTTGAACCTCTCGTGACTTTTGTGTTTATACAAGAGCACGATTTCTGAAATAACATGAAAGAACAAAAACAAAAATTAAAAACTAATCTAACTAATGCCTTAAACTATAGAATTAAACTATTGCCTCCCTAATAAAGGAGCCTAAAAATTGATTGACAGTTTACGTATGCTAAGTTTTAATATTTATAACCTCGATAATACTGCAAGCAAATGGGTCGTTTGTATAGTACTTAAGGTATCGATCCCACGAGAAGGAGTAATTTAATCCTAAAATCTAAGGCTTAACTCAAATTCACAAATAACTGAAATAAACAACTAAGCAGAAAATTAACCAATCAATAATCAATCTCAAGATTTAAATTCAGAAATTATAAACAAAACAGAAAATTTGCACAACCAAATCAAGAATCAACTTAGGAACTACCAATTGAGAGAAAGGGGGTTTTAATATGACTTTAATAAAAGTCTAATTGATTATGAAATTATCGAATTACCAGGTCTAGACGGTCCTAGGGTGGATTACTCTTTCTCGAGTTATAATCTTTAACCCTAATTTATAAACCCTCATTTAAATTATGGAATTGTAATCTCTCGATTTCCAATTAATCCAAAACCTAAATTAGTTCTGAAATTGTCTAATAACCTATTGGAAATCTATACTTGATCTCTCGTTATATGATTTTACGGGTTTGATTCAATTCTTAATCTATCAAACTACCTAACTCTCGTTAGCCCAATTTGATGATATTCACTCAGTTTACCCTCTCAGTTTATTATCAAATTATTAAAAATAGAACTTGGATCACGAATGACTCAGTAAAAACACAATAAATCAAACTTCATTAATATTAAAGATAAAAATCCTGAAGGTGAGTTTAGACAATATCAATATTCAACAAAACTTATTCTCAACAACTATCCTAATTCTATACATCAATAAAATTGAAATAAAATAAAAAATACTATTGGAATAGAATAGTGGAGGCAGCAACATCGGGAAACCACCTATTCTGGGAAGTAGTTCGTGTCAAGCTTCTTCTTTGTGTCTCTCTTCCTTCGTCTCCTTCCTCAAATCTCTCGATATGCTCTCCACGATTTCGAAAATTGGTTAATGCAAAAGCTCCATCTTCTGTTCTTTAATCTTCTATTTATACCTTCAAAACCTTAGGGTTGATTTGGGGTCAAAATGGTCCAAAAAGTCCCTCGAAACTTGACTTTTTTAGCTATTTTCGTGTTTCCTCGACATGAGTCACGATCGTGGCCATACCGCCATGATTGTGTTCATTGCCTAACCCTCTCTGTCATGATCATGACCAACAATTGTGGCCTAGATCCTGGTGGCTCAATTCTTTTTGTCACGATCGTAGCCTATTGTGCCATGATTGTAGGTCGTGATTTTGGCCCAAAACTCTTCGAAACTTCTCCGTTCTTTGCCGTTTACCTTGAAACACTAACAAATACATCAAGGTATCTCGAAAACATAAAATTTAAGCTCAAAGACTCGTACTAACCCATAACAACACTTAAACACATAACCTAACACATAAAACATAAATACACACTCTAAACTCAAATTAACACAAAATACATAACAAATTGAACCCTAAAATTTAATGCAAATCATAACTATCAAATCTCTGTTTGCACAATTACAAATATGATTTGTCATGGTTTCTATTAAATTGCCTAACCCTAATTAATCCGATTTAATCATTTTTCATTCAGTTCACCCTCTCAGTTTATTACCGAATGATGAAAGAACGCAATCAAGTCATGACATTCATCCAATAAACATAATAGACTAAATTATTATTAAATCAAAATGAAATATCAAAGGGAAGTTTAGAACATCATAAATATTCCAAATCCTATCATCATACTATCCATCTCAATTCTATACATAAATAAAATAAAAACGAAAAGGAAATAATGACTTAGAATAGATGACGGAAGGTAACAATGCTAGGAGACCTCCTTATTCAGGGAGTACATGGAGTCAGCTTTGTCTTCCTGTTCTTCCTCTTCCTTCTTCTTCTCTCTCTCTCTCGGTATTCTCTGTTACGGTTTCAAATGTGGCTGATGTAAAAGCTCCTTTGTGCTCCTCTTAATGTTCTTTAAATATTCTTTTATGTTTTGGGTAACCTTGGGGTCTTTTTAGGGTCCGAAAGGTCTAAAAATTCCCCCAAAATGTGAAGTTCGTAAGTGACTACATGTCTGCTTGATGCAAGCTATGAATGTGGCCCCGTAGGCCACGATCGTGGCCCATATATGATTGTTTCGGCTCGAATGTCTTCTGAAACTCCTCCATTCTTCGATATTGACCCTGAAAGACTAGAAAACACATTAAGATACCTAAAAATTATAATATTTAAGCTCCAAAGCTTGTACTAACCCATAAAACACTTGAAACACAAATAATTAACAAACTAACACAATTCTAACCTAAACACATACCAAATCATCGAATTAATGGCTAAACACATATTAAACTATGCCCTAAAACACGATGCAATTTACACTTATTAGCATCTTTTCTAATAAATCTTGCTATCGACTCATTTCTTATAACTCAATGGTAGTATGGTGGTTCTCTCTTATATGGCACAACATCATTTGTCCTAAAGCAACCTTCATTATCCTAACTATGCATCAATGAAATAGAAAAGATGCTGACTTATGTGTTGTTTGCAACTTAGCTCCGGAGGATCAAAATCTTTTATTTTTCCAATGTTGTTATTCAAAAGCCATCTAGAATTATGTTTTCCACTTGTTGTCGTTGCCTTGTGACCGATATGAATAGGATTTTTTATTGGCATTGATCATTAGCAAATCGAAGATAGGAGCTCCAAATATTACTCTTTTCTCTACTGCCTTTTCACTGACTATCTATAACATATGTATAAAATGAAACAATCGAAAATTCATTGAAACCAAAACAGAGATATACATCTTAACCGATAAACTTATCAATCATATAAGAGAGTGTCTTTTTTCCGAGGATGTTCATAGACTACTCACCACGGATGTCAAGTGTACTTCAAAACTTTAGTCGTATAACTTTTTTAATTGTTCTTTTAGTATTTTGTAATCATCTTTTTTAGCTCCGATCTTTAATTAGACTAGTAGATTATTTTATCTAAGAACTCTTTTGTAAAGTTGTAATTAGTTCCATCTATTTCAATATACCTTTCATTTCCTAAATATAAAAAAGTTGAATTTCTGAAGTACTATTCCATCTCTTTTAAACACTTTTACATATCTCACACCAGACCAGTTTGTTTAAGTTAATCATTCAAATTTCTTATGATTTTTTGTTTGAAATGGATCACTTTTACTACACAAGTGACACTATTTCTCTAATTTTTCACTTTTGTATGCTTTCTTTTACGAATAAAATTGACACATGAAAATGTTGCCTAAGAAAGACTCAAAGGAATGACTAATTGATCTAATTCTTAATTATTTTGGTGAAATCGTCATCTCTCTCACTTGTTTATTTATGAGTTTTTAAGTTAAAAAATGAATTGAGTAAAGGAAAAAAAAGAATAAAAAGGTCAAAATTTATGAGCAAGTCCTCCAATATTGAGAAAATAGTGAATTTCATCATATGGTAATTTTAGAATTGAAGAGGGATTGGAAAATGGGTTAAAAAGTGAGACCTTTCCTTTTCTCTAACCAACGCAGCATTCAATTATGCTCCTGACCGAACTTATTTCTGCTTCTAACCTCTCATTTTTCTACTACTTTTCTTGTCATCAAGCCTCCGGTGGTTTTTTTTATTGTTAATGGTAATGGAGAACTTGAACACCAATAACCAAGCTAACTCTTCTACAACTCCTAAACCTCAGCCCCAATCCTCGACTCAAGTCTTGTTTTCCCCCTTTTCTTAGGCTTTGAACCACCTAAGAAGATGATTATGCTTAAGAAGATAACCAAGCATTAACTCTAAAAAATAACATAGAGCAAGGTGGTTGGGACCTATATTGTTTCATAAAACTTTGATACATAGCTCTTATAGACCTTATTGATCTAATTGCTCCTACATATGAAATTATATAGATAGGAGCTAGAAAATGGAACATTTCTCTAATTGCCTACTTCCTCTATAAATGCCTAGCTTATTCAATGGTGCTTTAATAGACAAACTCAAACTGGTATAGATTTGGCCTTGAAAGTGAAATAGTTAATAAAGATAACTATCTTCAAGTTAGCTTGAAAGACTTTGCTATTGTTTATCAAGCTCTCTGGCACATTCAGGAAAAACCCATGTTATTGTAAAATGGAGTGTTGTCTTCAATCTTGACAAAGGCAAAACTAAAGAGCATACCAATATGAGCTAACATGCATAGTTTCCCTTTAGAGTACTAGTTTAGGGAAGGCCTAAGCTACAAAGTCAATACGTTGGGAAGCCCTTAAGTCTTGATGAAAACACTGCCACCCTAAAATGTATTTCCTTTGCTTGAGTTTGTATTAATATAGAGTTAAAAAAAGTTATGAGATAAAATCCATATCATGAGATTAAATTAAGGAGGAGTTATAATGAGGGACTATGTTAAAGCCACCTATGTGTGGAAACTAAAGAGAAAGAACCAAGAAATGGTTTGGCGAGTGAAGGACAAAGACACTTATTAATTGACAAAAATATCCATAAAGAGATACAAAATGGAAAGACTTTACTCTCTCTTAAAAATATCCAAAGTAATGATAAGGCTCCAATAGTGGAAACCATAAATAAGGCAAATGCAAAAGGTTAGTTTAAAGAAGCAACCAAGTCATCCCTTAGTGAGAAATAAGTAATCCTAATTATCACAACTAATAGTAGTGAGGTTTATACCAGTGGAGAACTTGCCCCTATCGATCCCTAAGAGAGCTCCAAGGATCCATTGATAACTTTTCCAAATTGAAGTAAAGCAAATGTCTCACCCATAGTGATTCGTAACTTCTTATTTGACCCTAGCATTAGTAAGAGCAAAATATCAAAGAAAACTAGGAAGCAAAAAGCCATTTCTTCCTCAACCACATGAATTTGTTATTATGGAATGCAAGAGGTTTAAATAGCCTTAATAAGTATATGACACTTAAAGATTTTTTTATACCTAAGAAATCCTACTTTTTTTGGTCTTGTAGAAACCAAAATAAAGAAAAGTATCTGTAGAAAGGACTTTGATTCTTGAATAAGAGATAGGCTCCCTAAGTAACTATGATGTGTATTATAATGGAAGGATTTTTTTTTCCTTTGATCCTTCAATTTTCCATCTGGTCAACTAGTCTTTCTCGAATTAATTTATTCATTGTGAACACATGTGTAATGATAAGTGTGAATTGAATCACGTTTTAGGGCTTAGTTTGATATGCATTTAATTGTTAACTTAATTGTTTAGTATGTGTTTAGGTTAGAAATTGTGTTAGTTTGTTAATTAATTGTGTTTAAGTGTTTTTATGGGTTAGTACAAGTATTTGAGCTTAATTATTATATTTTTTAGGTACTTTAATGTGCTTGTTAGTGTTTCTGGGTCAACATTGAAGAGCGAAGAAGTTTTAAAGACACCCAGGCCAAAGCAATGACCCACAACCATGGCAGAAGCACTAGAGTTAGCCCATAATCCTGACACAAGTCTAGGATCCGACCCATGATCATGTCTTGCTTGCCACGATTGTGACATAAGCCTCAGACGTGGCCTACGATCATGACCTATGTCAGGCAAACACACAGACACTAAAAAAATGTTAAGTTTTGAGGGAGTTTTTAGACCTTTCAAACTCCAAAAAAACCCTAAGGCTTCCCAAAACACAAAAGATATATAAAGAATAAGAAAAAAGAATAGGGTTAGCTTTCGCATCAACCACTTTTGAGATAAAACCCTAGATATGATTGTTGAAAGATTGAAAAAGAGAAGAAGGAAGAGAGAAGTGGAGAAAAAGCCGACATCGACGTACTTCCTAGATTTTGAGTTGCCTGACATTACTGCCTCTCGTCTTCATCCAAGATCATATTTCCTGTTATTTTCCACTTTTATTATTGTATAGAGTTGGGAATAGCAGTTTGATAATAGGATTAGTGAATGTTAAGATATTCTATACTCACCTTTGGGTTTTTTCTAATCTTTGATTTAATAAAATCTGATTGTTTTACGTTTATTAGATTTATTTGGATTGATTTCTGTGGTTGCATAATTCGGTAATAGATTAAGAAGGTGAATTAAATGAAAAACAATTAAATTGGGCTAACAAGAGTTAGGTGGTTTAATAAGAATGAGAAATTATTAAAATCAGTAATTATATGAAGAGAGATCTTGAATAGGTCCCCGATAGTTTATTAGACAACTTCAGATCTAATTAGGATTTTGGATAGATTGTTGATTAAGAAATTGCAATTTTCCATAATCTGATTAGGGGTTTATAATTTAGGGTTAATGGTTATAACTCGAGAGAGAGTAATAAACTCTAGGATCGTCTAAGACTAATAATCCAATATTTCATAATCGATTAGGTTAGCGTTAAAGATAGGAAAAAATTTCCCTTTCTCTCAATTAATAGTTCCTTTAGGTTGATTCTTGAGTGTAGGATGCAACTGCTACTTTGTTAATATTTTCGTAATTGATTCTTGAAATTGAGTTGCGTGATTGAATTAAACTTTTGTCTTAGTTTTGTTACATTTTGAATTACTACGAATTATTTTGGCCTTAGATTTTAGGATTAAATTATCCTTCCTTGTGAGATCGATACCTTAGGTATTATGCAAATGACCTATAAGCTTGTGGATTATCAAGGTTTTTAATTAGAACTTACACACATTAGAAAACCATGATAAAGTTTTTAGCACGGTTGCAAAGGAGGTGATTAGTTTAGTTTTATAGCTTAAGCCATTTAGTTAGTTTTTCATTTTTTGTTTTTCATTCTTTCTTCCTTCTTCTGAAATCGTGCTCTTATATGAATACAAGAGTCAGGAGAAGGTCGAGTCGTGCAACTGAAATCTTAGATATAGATATTACTCGACTAGAATGAAACTTTAGGAAAGCTCGACGTGACGAAGAAGAAGAAATCGCGAAATCAACAATAGTTGAGGAATTTCAGTTTAGACCACAGAGTGAACCAAGGACATCAACAATGAACCTTAATGAACTTCATGAGACTAGGGTTCAATACGGCTAACCAATAAATAGCCAAGCCACTCATACAAGTAGCATCATTTCAATTCAAACTAGCCCTCTTAAACATGCTTTAACAGAACTTGCAATTTTATGGACTAAAGAACGAAGATCTCAACGCACATATAGCGAACTTCCTTTAAATCTGCGATACCTTTAGGTACCATCAGATGTCGAAAGATGCGGTTATAATTAGGCTCTTTCCCTTTATCCTTATAGATAGAGCAAAGGATTGGTATCATTCTCTCAACCTAGCTAATGCTATGACTTAGGATCAGCTAGTTCTTGCCTTCTTAGAAAAATATTTTACCCTGATTAAGACCATTAAGATCATAAAGGAAATTACCAACTTCTAGCAAAGCGATAGGGTATTGATTTACGAAACGTGGGAAAGATATAAAGATTTGCAGCAGAAATGCCTACACCATGACCTTAGGAATTTTTATTGTAAACATTCTATAATGGAGTAACCCCATATAAAAGAAGCACGATTGATGCAGCTTCAGAAGGATCACTGATGAGAAAGACGATTGATGAAGCTGAAGAGCTAATAGAGGAGATGGTGAGTAATAGCTTCCTATGGACGAATGAGTGTAGTAGACAAACTACTACATTCTATGAACAAAAAGGAATTGTAGCTATTGTTCAAATGACAGAAATGCAAGCTAAAATTTATAACTTGAATTGACAGATCAACAATATGAAGGCTTCATCCTCAGCTCTGGGGAAGGTCGTGTAACTTAAGTGTGAACTATATGGACAAATAGACTATGATGCGGTGGACTGTTTCTTGATGAAGGAAAGAAATCTAGAGCAAGTGAATTATATGGGAGCTCAATATAGACAAGGAGGGGGCAACAATCCCTCCTCTAACACTTATAAGCCTGGGTAGAAGAATCACCCTAACGTCTCTTAGACGAACAATTCTAGAGGATAGTTTAGACCTCAAAGACAATCAGGCTTCCAATAAGATAAACCAGTCTCAATGGAATCCAAGGTGGATAGGATTTTATATAAGCTTGGAACTTTAGATGATGCAAAAAAGAAGATGGAAGGAAAATTTGAACAAGTAATAAAGAACCAAGCCTCTTTAATCCACAATCTAGATGTCCAAGTACACCAATTGTCAAACGCTTTCTCTATGCGAAATTTGGTAAGTCTTCCTAACACTTCGTGAACAAAATCAAGGGAGCAACTAAAGGCTATTACACTTCGAAGTGGAAAGGAAATTGAACCATCCACAAAGACAATAGAGGAGCCCTTCCATCCTGTTGAGAAAGATCAAGAAAAGGAGAAAGAAGTGAATATGAACGAATACCCTCCTTATGTCACGCCTCCACCATATCAACCTAGAATCCTTTTTCATCAAAGATTGAAAAAAAATAAGTTAAATGCACAATTTGAAAATTTTGTTGAGAAATTAAAGATACTACAGATAAATTTCTCCTTTGTAGAGGCGTTAGAACACATGCCTAAATATGCAGAATTTTTAAAGGACATATTATCAAAGAAGCGTAATTAGGAAGATAATTAGACAGTTTCTCTAACTAACACGTGTAGTTTCATAGTCACCAGCCAGAAGCCATCTAAATTGAAAGATCCAGGGAGTTTCAGAATATCATGTGTGGTTTGTGAATTTGAATTTACAAAGTGTTTGTATGATTTAGGAGCAAGCATTAATCTTATGCCTTTGTCGATATTCAAGAAGTTGGGACTGGGTGAGGTCAAGCCAACATCAATGTTAATTCAATTGGCTAATTAATCCATTAAAAGACCGTTTGGAATAGTGAAAGACATTCTGATGCAAGTGGACAAATTTATTATTCATGTAGATTTTGTGGTTCTTGATTTTGAAGAAGATAAGATGTAACATCCCGTTTCCACATAACGGGTCGGATAAGGAAAACGGGTATACGAAAAGACTGATCAGAGAAGTTAGGACAAACACATCTCATGCTCATGCATTTGTGAAAATGTGAT
>JANZXR010000009.1:7845802-7856098 GCA_027575705.1 Erythroxylum echinodendron
AGTTTATAAATAATAAATTTTAAATTATTTATTTTAAAAATAAAATATTTTTATTAATACTTTATTAATAAATATTATATAAAACATTAAAAATAATTTATTTTTAAGTTTTATTTAATTTATAATTATTATTAGTAATTAAAATACTTATTATTATTTTTTAAAATTAAAAATTCACAATAATTATAAAATTTGAAATAAATAAAATAACTAATTAAAAAAACTTTGGAAAAAAAAGGGGAAAGAGAGGTAGGAAAGAGGGAGGGAGATTTTAAAATTTTTTGAAAATTATGCAAAAAAGTCCCCCTATTATTTAAAATTTTCGATACCAACCGATATTTAGCAAAATACCGACAGTACCATCCAAAATAGACCGTAACGACCGGTATTTAAACTCGATACCACCAACCCCTTGTTTTGTACCAATCTTGGTCCGGTACAGTACGTATGTTTAGCAGATTGTAAAATTGATAATGAGACGTTAGTCGGTACGTACCAGTATTCATAACCATACACTCAATAGTAAGGCTCAATTTCTGACGTCTCATTATCGATTTTACAATCTGTTGAACATTAAAAGGAAATAATTTAATGAATATACTCCTATCTCTACCTATATAAAGTTTTATGGATTAACATATACGAAACCATGCTCAAAATTTGGTTAAGTTTTCATATTTCTATTGCATACTTTAATTCTTAAAAAAATAAACAAATTCCACTAATATATAACAACTAAATAAAAGTTATAACAAAACAAATTCTTTCCATTATATACTTCACAAATATTAGCAACTATAATAATAGAGATGGCAATTGAGTTCGAATTCGGCGAGGTTAGGGTTGATTGAGCCTTAGTGGAGCTCGACCCTACCCAAGTTCGGACACTTATAACAAAATGACGTCACTTTTTAAAAAACAACATCATTTTTCTATTTTTTAAATTTAAAAATAAAGAATAGGTTGGATATGGTCGAATCAAGCTTATGCTTTGACCCAACTATCTCGAGCCTGGTAGGGCTCGAGGATAATTATGTAAATATAACATTCAAAATAGCCATATAAATGAAACACAAATGATGTTGTCTAATTAAATACGTTTAAGTATAGTTTTAGGTTAGACATTAGCCAATTCGCTCTGATCAACAAATTTGTACAAGCTCAAATTTGTCTCACATTATGTACTTTAAGCAAAAAAATGTTACATATCCCATTTTAGCCTAGACTAATTCTTCTTAAGCAACAAAATGGTACCCTCACTATTTTGGAACCAACTATAGCCACTAGGCATCCAAACTACTTGCCACCTCTCATATGCATATATATCAATCGCTTTTTTAAGTGCCTAAAATCATATAACAACAAGATACAATCAACGACACACCCAACATGTATATAAGACATCATCTATAGGAATTAATTATATATTGTTGATAATTAGGTTATGTTTTCAAAATAATTTCAAGAGCATTTGGCTTATGATGGATTATTTCTATAGGATTTGCTACTCAATGAATCTTATATTTTGTTTCTAAGACTTAATGTAGCTCCCCTAATAAATAAGGAATGAATTAAGGTAAATAGGAGCCAATTTTGAGAAGTTTTAAAGTGATTTTGGAGGAACATAGGCCTATGTTTAGAACTCAGGATAAATAAAAAATTGTGTTCAGCTTTATGCAGCTTACTAGAGCATTCTAGTTATTGGAGAAACTTGCCACATAAAATATGGTGCTAGTAGTTACCCATGCTTAGGAACATGGCCAAACACGATCTGTATTCAAACCTGTGTAGGTTGTTAGTTTATTATGGCTTCTTTGACAACTTATTTTATGAAGGAATGCTTTTATGATAACTTGCAATACGAAGGAACATAACCTAAATATGGACGCATGTTCATGGCCTTTGATAAGTGTGAATTGCATCATGTTTTAGTACTTAGTTTGTTATATATTTAAGTGCTAACTTAATCGTTTAGTATATGTTTAGGTTAGAATTGCATTAGTTTGTTAATTAATTGTGTTTAAGTGTTTTTATGGGTTAGTCAAGTTTTTAAGCTTAATTATTATGTCTTTGAGGTACCTTGATGTGTTTGTTAGTATTTTAGGGTCAACATTGAAGAATGGAGAAGTTTCAGAGACATTCGAGCTGAAACAACGACCTACGATCGTGGCACAATAGACTACGATCGTGACAGAACCACTAAAGACGACCTATGATCATGGAAAAAGTCCAAGACACTGCCCACGATTGTGACACAAGGCTTAGATGTAGGCCACAATCGTGGCATGTAAGGTCACGATTGCAGCTTGCATCGGGGAGATGCACAAACAAGTAAAAATGTCAAGTTTCGATGAATTGTTTGGACCTTTTTGACCTAAAAAAAATCCTAAGGTTGGCCAGAATGCAAAAGGTATTTAAAGAAGAAGACAAAGGAACAGAGGGAGCTTTTGCATTAGCCACCATTGAGAAACTCAAAAGAGAGTACATCTAGAGATTGAGAAAGAGAAGAAGGAAGAGAGATATGGAGAAGAAGCCTACGTGAAGTACTTCCCGTAACAAGAGGTTTCCTACCATTACTGCCTCCGTCATCCATTCCGATCTTGTTCCAATTAATTTCCATTTTATTATTGTATAGAATTGGGATAGTCATTAATGATAGGAATGTATGAATGTTGAGGATGTCTAAACTCACCTTCGGGTTGTTATATCTTTGATTTAATGAAAATTGATTGTTTGTGTTTTTATTAAATTATTTGTGATTTAATTTCTACACTAGCATAATTTGGTGATAAACTGAGAGGTTGAATCGAGTGAAAAATTATTAAATTGAGCTAACAAGAGTTAGGTAATTTAATAGAATGAGAATTAAATCAAATTGGTAAATTATGTGAAGAGAGATCTTGCATAAGTTCCCGATAGTTTTGGACAACTTCGGATCTAATTAGGGTTTTATATATATTGTTAATCGAGAGATTGCAATTCCCATAATCTGATTAGGGTTAATAGTTATAACTCAAGAGAGAGTAATCAATCCTAGGATCATCTAGAACCAGTAATCTTGTAGTTCATAATCGATTAAGTTAGCATTGAAGATAGATAAAATCCCCCTTTCTCTCAATTTATAGTCCTTTAGGTTGATTTTTGATTGGGTATTGTGACTGCTAATTGTTAATATTTTTGTAATTGATTCTTAAAATTGAGTGCATGATTGAAATAAATTCTTGCCTTAATTTGTTCATTTTAAATTATTGTGAATTATTTTTTGCCTTAGATTTTAGGATTAAATTAACCCTCCTCATGGGATCGACATCTTAGGTACTACGCGAACGACCCATGAATTTGCAAAATATCGAGGTTAACTATTAAAATTTACACATATTGAAAAATCGGAATCAAGTTTTTGGCATCGTTGCCAGGGAGGTGATTAGTTTAATTTTATAGTTTAAGATGTTTAGTTTTTTTTAATTTTGTGTTTTCGTTCTTTCTTTTCTACTTCTAAAATTGCTCTTGCATGAACACAAGAGTTACAAGAGGTTTGAGTCTCACAACTGAAGCATTAGATTTAGACATCACTCGACTAAAATAAACCGTTAGGAAAGCTCGGCGTGAAGAAGAAGAAGAAATCGTGAAATCAACAATGGCTGAGGAATTTCAACAAAATTTAGACCATAGAGTCAACCATAAACGCCAACAACGAACCCTTATGGACTTCATGAGACCAAGGTTCAATGTGGCTAACCAAGTAGTAGCTTGACCACCCGTTCAAGCAGCATCATTTGAAATCAAACAAGCCTTCCTAAACATGCTTCAACAGAATGTGTAGTTTTATGAATTAAAAAATGAAGATCCCAATGCATATAGTGAACTTCCTTGAAATATGTGGTACCTTTCGGTACCATCAGATGTCAGCAGATGCAGTCAAAATTAGGCTTTTGCCCTTTACCCCTAAGATAGAGCAAAGGCTTAGTATCATTCCCTTAACCCAGCCAATGTCATGATGTGGGATCAGCTAGTTTGTGCTTTCTTAAACAAATATTTCCCCCTGAATAAGACCAAAAAGATCATCAAGAAAATTACCAACCTTTAGCAAAGTGATAGGGAATTGATCTATGAAGCGTGGGTATGATATAATGATTTGCAACGGAAATGCCCACACCACAACTTACCCAAGGAATTCTTGTTGCAAACATTCTATAATGGAGTAACCCCATCTACGAGAGGCATAATTAACACAACTTCATAAGAATCACTGATGAGAAAGATGGTTGATGAAGCCAAATAATTAATAGAATAGATGGCGAGAAATAGTCGCCTGTGGACGAACGAGCAGAGTAAACAAACTACTACATTCCGAGAATAAAAATGAATTGTGGTTGTTGATTAAATGATGGAAATGTAAGAAAAAATTATTAACTTGACTTGACAGCTCAACAACATAAAAGCTTAGTCCTCATCTTCGATGAAAGCTATGCAACTCAAGTGCGAACTCTGTGGACAAATAGACCATGATACAGTAGACTGTTACTTGATGAAGGAAAGTGATCCAGAGCAAGTGAATTATATGGGAGCTCAATATGGACGAGTAGGGGGAAACAATCCCTACTCCAACACTTATAACCCTAGGCAAAAGAATCAACCTAACTTTTCTTGGATAAACAATGTGGGAGGACAGTTCAAACCTCAAAGACAATCAGGCTTCCAATAAGATAAATCAAGCTCAATGGAATCTAAGTTGGATAGGATTTTATATAAGCTTGGAAATTTATATGATGCACAAAAAAAGATGGAAGGCAAATTTGAACAAGTAAAAAAGAATCATGCCTCTTTGATACACAATCTAGAGGTCCAAGTACACTAATTATCAAGCACTTTCTCTATGTGAAATTTGGGAAATCTTCCTAGCACTTCGGGAACAAAACCAAGGGAACAACTAAAGGCTATTACACTTCGAAATGGGAAGGAACTTGAACCATCAACAAGGACAATAGAGGAGCCCGTCCATCCTGTTGAGGAAAATCAAGAAAAGGAGAAAGAAGTGGACATGAGTGAATATCCTCCTTATGTCGCTGCTCTGCTATAACAACCCAACATCCCTTTTCCACAACGATTACAAAAGAAGAATTTAGATGCACAATTTGTGAAATTCGTTGAGAAAATAAAGATGCTACAGATAAATCTCTCCTTTGCAGAGGCATTGGAACACATGCCTAAATATGCAAAATTTTTAAGGGACGTATTATCAAATAAGCGTACTTAGGAAGATAATCAGATAGTAGCTCTAACTGGCAAATGCAGTTCTATAGTCACCAGTCAGATGCCATCTAAATTGAAAGATCTTAGGAGTTTCATAATGCCGTATGTGATTGGTGAGTTTGAATTTACAAAGTGTTTGTGTGATTTAGAAGCAAGCATTAACCTTATTCATTTGTCGATATTTAAAAAGTTAAGATTGGTTGAGGTCAAGCCAAATTCAATGTTAATTCAGTTGTCTTATCAATCCATTAAAAGAACATTTGGAATAGTGGAGGACATTTTGATGTAAGTGGACAAGTTCATTATTCTTGTAGATTTTTTGGTTCTGGATTTTAAAGAAGATAAGAACTATCCACTGATCCTAGGTCGACTATTTATAAACACAGGGAAAGCCATAATTAACATTCATTAAGGGAAATTAACACTTCGAATAGGTGAGGATCAAATCAAATTCAATATGAATAAGGCCTTAAAGAATCCAATAATAAGCAGCGCATACATGAAGGTTGAAATTATATATCAAAATGTGCAAGAACAAGTTGAGAGTTACATCACAAAAGTACAGTCAGTGGAAGCAGAGATAGACAATGGATATTAGAACCTTAAATCTAAAGGAGGTGATGAGATGGAGGAGTCAAATTTTTAAATGCATCAAGAAAATTGGTTTGAACTGAAGCACCCATACCACCCTCTATAGAAAAACGACCAACATTAGAGCGTAAACCTTTAATTGCACATCTCAAATATACCTTTCTAGGTGAAGGTCAAACGTTACTGATAATAATATCCAATCAATTGATTGAGAAATAAGAAATTAAGTTGTATAAATTGTTAAAAAGTGAATGAAAGCCATCCGATGGCAAATTGTTGATATTTGAGGCATAATCCCAAATGTTTGCATGCACCGAATAAACCTAGAGGAAGGATGTAGAACAATGAGGGAGCGTCAACGGAGGTTGAATCCTAACATAAAGGAGGTGGTTAAGAAGGAGATCATAAAACTTTTATCCCATCTTCAATAGTGAATGGGTCAACTCAGTACATTGTGTACCTAAAAAGGATGGAATGATAGTAATAGAAAGTGATAGTGCAGAAATAATTTCAACAAGAATAGTCACAGGATGGAGAGTATGCATAGGTTATCAAAAAGTCAATTCAATGACTAGGAAAGATCATTTTCCTCTTCCCTTCATAGGCCAGATGATAGAAAGGGTAGTTGGTCATTCATTTTACTACTTCTTAGATAGATATTTGGAATATAATCAGATTTTCATCTACCTTAATGATCAAGAAAAAACTACATTTTCTTGCCCTTATGATACCTTCGCGTGCAGACGGATGCCTTTTGGGCTTTGTAATGCTCCAGCTACATTTCAAAGATGTGTGATGTATATCTTTGCTGACATGATAAAAGATATAATGGAGGTGTTTATGGATGATTTTTCAGTTTTTGGAGAATCTTTTCAAATGTGCTTAACTAATTTGGACAGAGTTCTTCAAAGATATGAAGAGTCAAACTTGGTGCTGAATTGGGAGAAATTTCATTTTATGGTACAAGAGGGGATAGTGCTAGGGCAAAATAGAAGTGATAGAGAAACTTCCACCATTAAGCAATGCAAAAGGAGTGCAAGGATTTTTAGGTCATATATGATTTTACCGTCAATTCATCAAAGACTTTTTGCAAATTACAAGACCTTTGACAAACCTTTTAGTCAAGGATGTGCCCTTCTTGTTTGATGACAAGTGTATATCTACATTCAATACATTAAAGGAATTATTAATATCAGGACTAATTTTATCACTATCGGACTGGACACTTCTATTCGAAGTTATATGTGATGCAAGTGACCAAGTCATAGGTTGCGTATTAGGACAAAGAAAAGATAAGAGGTTGTATGCGATTTACTATGCCAGTAAGACCCTTGCAAGACTTAATCTACATTACACCATTATAGAGAAGGAATTACTCGCAATAGTGTACACGTGTGATAAGTTTCAATAATACCTTTTAGGTTCGAAGGTAATCGTATTCACCGATCACACGACATTAAAATACCTTTTCAACAAAAAAGATGTAAAAATAAAACTTATTCGATGGGTATTACTTTATAAGAATTTGATATAGAGATGAGAAAACAAAAAAGGAGCAGAAAATATAGTTACAGACCACTTATCCAAACTTAAAGGAGGGGAATGCAAGCCAAGCGACGATATTAACAAAAATTTCCTTATGAAACCCTGATGCTACTTGAGAGTTTGACTACACCATAGTTTGCCGATATCACAAATTATGCTGCTAGTGGTAAACTTCCGTCAGATCTATCTTACTAACAAAGGAAGAAATTCTTGTATGATTGTAATCGATATATATGGGATGAGCCAATTTTATATAGAGCACGCGCTAATGAGTTAATATGATGATGTGTTCTAGAGGAAATGTTAGACGTCCTAAAGCAATGTCATAAAGGTCAGTATGTTGGACATTATGGAGCCAACAAAATGGGGCTCAGATACTTGGAGTAGATTTTATTGGCACAGTTGTTTAAGGATGCTCAGACCTTCGTAGCACAATGTGATCCATACTAGAGAATAATTAATATCTCCAAAAGAGATGAGATGCCTTTATCCAACATTCTAGAAGCGGAAGTCTTCGATGTATGGGGCGTCGATTTTATGGGTCCTTTCCCATCTTCAATAGGAAATATATAAATTCTAATGGAAGTTGATTATATTTCTCATTGGGCTGAAGCAATAGCGTCCCCAACCAATGATGGGAAGGCAATACAAAAGTTCATTAAACAGTTATTCAACCAGTTTGGAGTGCAACGTATAATAATAAATGATGGAGGCACACATTTCTACAAAAAATCTTTTGATGCCCTCTTAGAAAGATATGGAGTGCACCATTGAGTTATGACACCCTACCATATGCAAACTAGTGGCCGGGTGGAAGTTATCAACTGGGAGCTGAAACGAAGTTTGGAAAAAATGGTGAATAACTCCAGGAAGGATTGGGCAACAAAGCTAGACGATACCTTATGGGCCCATAGAACAACTTTCAAAACACCTATCAGAACAACTCCTTATGTGCTTATGTACAGGAAAGCTTGTCATTTGCCAGTTGAATTAGAACATGGAGCATACTAGGCGATTAAAGCATTAAATTTTGATTGGAAATAAGCAGGCGAAAAGAGACTTCTACAACTACACGAACTTGAAGAGTTTTGTTATAATGCGTACAAAAATGCCAAAATATATAAGAAAAAGGTACAGAAATGGCATGCTTATCTTAAACAAAAGGAATTTAAAGTAGGAGACACAGTTCTACTTTATAATTTAATGTTGAGGTTATTTCCAGGAAAATTAAAATCTAGATGGAGTGGACCATTTATGATCATTCAAGTTTTCGATCATGGAGCCCTCAAATTGGAAAATGCTAACAAAGGGACTTTTAATGTCAACGGGTGTCATTGCAAGCTATATCTTGGAAGAGCGATTCCTAAGGACAAGGAAGTGATTTCCTTATCTTCAAATAATTAAGATGCCTCTATAGATGTAAGGTCAAGCTAAAGACCATAAATTAGCACGTTTAGTGATTTGATTGAAATTGTTAAGTTTAGTTAGAGCTATTTTAAGCTTTCAATAAACTTTAGTGATTTGTGTTGAGCCAGGACAATTAATTCTCTCAGGGCATTCAATTGCCACCTCGAACACCATCCCCGCCTTCATCACCATGAAGCTTTGTCTAACCCCCTTTCTTTTTGAATTTAGTTGTCATTCTTGTTGTTGTTTTACTTTAATTTATGTTTTTTCTTTCCTTATGCGTTTGTTTATCCCTTTCTCATATTGAGGACAATGTGTTGTTAAAGTGTGGGGAGGGTTATGTGTTTTGCTTTGAGTATGATTTTGCATATTGTATAATAGTTGTTAGGTTGCATTTTGTGAATTGTATGAATAGGTCAATGGCTTAGATGATTGGAATTTATTTAGTTTGAACATAGTCTATTAAGTTGTGAAGAATCATTAGCTTTCAAAATTAGTGAATTGGAGTCTTTGGCTAAATATGCATCTTAATTAGGATTTAATGTGAGTTTGTCACCTTTTAAATTGTCACATTCATTCATAATTTGAGGCCTTTCGACTTAAGTAGCTTTACTAGTATTTTTCATAGAAACGAGTAGCTAAAGTAACAAGGTAGGCAACAAATTTTTTTTTAAAAATATGTTTGCTCAATAAATAATTATTCCATTGGCCTTCAGATTATGAATAGAGCTAGTAACTAGTTGAGAACATGATATAACTGAGTAACTGGATCGACACACATCACAAATGTGTGCCTTCACGTAAAAAAGCTATAATGATGTTTCAACGAAGAATTTTAATAAAAATGATTTAGTCAAGCAACTAGATCGATATTCATCACCAATGTTTGCCTCTAAGTAAAAGACTAGGTCTTTGTTTAAATAAATAAATTAAAAAAATAGAATATGCTTTCTAGTAAAAACCTACCAAACTTGTAATAGCTTGACTTTTCATAAAAACGTATTTAGGAATAGTTATAGAGTCTAAATGACCAAAGAATTATTAATGTGTGTTTACAATTGAAAAGGGTAAATAAATTAACACTTAGATCTTGATTAATTTTTATATTTAGCTCAAAGGTCCAAAACGTAAATTTTGCATATTAATGATTTGATATAACTTGAATGATTATGTTTAAAATTATATTTATTTCATGAAGTTGAAGTCATTAGTCATTGTCTCATTACTGCATTGTGTGTTGTGTGTTTGTTGTTTTGTTTGCTTGAGGACAAGTAAACATTTAAGTGTAGGGATGTTGATAAGTGTAACACCCCAAATCCTGACTGGACCCGGAACCGACATCAACGGTGATATCCGAATCCGTGCCCCGCGAGGGTGGCGTGTCACATCACTTCACTAAACCAAAAATCGACATAAATTTTTTTTTTTGAAAAACTCTTATCACTTATCAATCATGAGGGAGCATTTTTTTCCTTTTTAAAACTTTTGTCCATTAAACAG
>JANZXR010000009.1:7856198-7870552 GCA_027575705.1 Erythroxylum echinodendron
ATCCATCCAATAAATAATATTATATATGTCCAATTTAAAATGCCAAAACTAAATAAGATATATAAAATATATCTTAACAGTTACGACCATAAGCAAAAGGATTTAAAGAACTTAAATTAATTTGAGAACAACAAAATCTGGTTTGAAGTGCAGATTGCTGTCCAGTTGCATATAGCTTGCGTATTTGCTTGATTATGATGAATCTATGCCTAGGAACTAGTATTCTATACTTCTTTTATGTTTGGGTATATTTAGGGGATTATTTAGATGCTATAATGCAATTAGAAAACCTGCTAAAGTTAATTTCCTAATCTGGAATTTTAGAAATATGCAAGCTGAATTTGAAAATGTTTTTGTTAGACTGTTGATACAATTAGATATGAGAGCTGAAGATTTGCAGTTATTTTCCTGATTTCTCAGCATAATTTTGACATATTTTATTGATTTCTTAGCATTATTTTCCAGTCTCTTATGCCTGGAAATTTATGTGAAAGATGATGAAATTAAATTGAACCTAAAAGAAGCATTCATGAATATTCAAAGAAGCTGAATTTGCATTGTTTACATCTTGTTTTTGAGTTGTTCATTCAGTTCTGATTTTCTAATGTTCTAACTTGATGTTAGCTTGTTTTAAGTGCCAAAGAGATGATAAATAACAACTCACACTTCGGGTAATTAAAGGGATTTAAGTACAACAAAATCTTCGTGAAACTAGTGAATTACATATGTAATTACATGAGTTTGAGTTGATTTAGACATCAAATTATAGGTGTTTTACCTTGTTTTTGTGATCTGAGTTTTTCTAAACGAATTTTAATTTATTTGGAGCAAAATTTTCATACAATTACGTATCAATGTTTTTTAGTAGCAAAAACACATTTGCATTCGGAATGAAACTTTAATAAACATCACTGTATTCGTGGGATCAACTCTTATTTTATTCTATACTATATTGTTAACTAATTAGTGGTAGAAATAAGGTATTCATTTTAAAACTATAATTCTTTTTCTATAAATAGGAATAAGAGTCAGGGAACTAACACTCACTACCTAATTTTTCTTAATAGTTATGAAGCTACTTTTTGGATATCGTTAGCGGTTAGACTCATGGTTGAACCATTGAAAAATTTTCAAAGGATTTCAATAGGAAAATTAAATTAGGTATAATTTCTTATTTTATGTTTCGTGTTTTATTATTCAAGTTATTCAATTATCAAGATCTGGTTAAAAATTGTAAAAATTTTATTTTTTCACTTTGCCAATTATTTGCCAACAGAAATAACAAAGCCTCCTCTAATTGTTTAACTTGAAATAAACGCTTGATTGTTATTTATTTCATAAATAATTAAGGTTTGATGCTTTATTAAACTCGAAACTGTTTCTGATATTAATTTATTTCGTGGCTGTTCAATTCATGCTTCTGAAAATTTTTTAATTTGCCTACTGCTGCTTAGGTTTTCCTTGAAGGATACCTGGTTTATGCATGTATATGGGTTCTGGAAATTTAATATGCGCATTACGTCTGCTCCTTTGCTGTGCTTCAGGTTGTAGATATTCTGAATTTTTACGGATGTTGTTTGCTGTATGTACCTGCTGCCTGTGTTTTTGGCTTGTGCTGTTTGGTTGAACCAAACGATTCAGTGTGTGCACCGATGGGTTAAAAGTAGCCGTGAACTGCTGCTGTTTCAACTGTGAACCAGTGACATTGCCACCGGTTCAGTCGTAAACTGGTGGCGTTGCCAGGGTGGTTAGCGCCCTTAACTGGAACAAACGTAGAACCACTAACGACGGGGAAGTGTGGCAACTAGGAGCTAGCGTGGAGGCAAGTGACGACGGTGTCGAGAGAGAGAAGCAAATGGTGACAGGGCAAGAAAAACTCGAGAATCTGAACCCGCCCAACGTTTGGGAATGCATCTGGGAAGAACCGTGACTACGCACCCCTGCACGCACCACGAAAATTCTTCCTACTTGATTTTGTTTGATCTTTTACGGTTTTAAAGCCTTAATTTCAACTAAATTAGTTTAATGGAGATTAAATTAGTTTATACTCTTAATAAAATAGAAAAATGTTTTCCCAATTTTTGACAATTATTGTCAAGGAGTAATTTTTATTATGAATATTTTTGAAATTTTAGTTTAATTTTTCAAGAAGTTGAATTATTAAATTGAGTTAGAAATCAAATCAATAACTAGAATCAAGCAAATATTTTAAATAATTTCTTTCATTATCAGAGTATATTACAAATTATAAATATAATGACATTATATTATTTTTGATGAGATTAAAATTTTTTAAAATTTTAAATCCCTCAATTAAATATTAAGTACACATTAAGAACGTAATAGTTGTCTTTCATTACTTAAGAATAAAATTAAAGTTTTGTTTATTGCTTGGCTTGTTAAATAAACCTAAGGTCACTTTGACCCGGATATGTTTTATCTTCAATTAATAGATAATGCTTAACTAAATTTGTACGATTTGAATGAGCAAACTCATGATCATATGGATTTAGAGACAGGAGTAGTAATAATATATATGATATCTTTTGACAAAAAGTTTTCACCTAATAGATCTAAGAGTCACATAAGATGTGATTGATAAAATTATTATCTACCTTATTTAAATTTAGTTTGTTTGTTGAGCAAACTCAAGATAAATTATTTTTGAATGGGATCCTAACCTACTAGAAAATTATTTGATAATTTCTCGATTTAATAGTAAGGACTATTATTTTGAATAAAATAGTGGAAGTAATAAAATATTTATTAAAGTCCTTATTTTATTTAATTGTTAGATATAAACTAATACTTACTCCTTTTATGTCTTTCAATTATCAAATTAGCAGATGAGTACCAATCTGACATTGAAGAGCATCATGGATGTTAACAAATTGATTGGACCTAACGTCTCAGACTGGTTTTGAAACTTGAGAATTGTTTTCAGGCAAGAAAAGAAGATATACATTCTTTATACTCTTGCTCTACTAGAGCCTAGTTCAGAAGCAACTGATGAGGTTTGGGAGAGATATCAGCGTTATATTGATGACGTTGAGCAAGCTACATGTATGATATTAGCTAGCATGCTTTCAGGGCTTCAAAGGTAACATGAGAACATGGATGCACTTATTATGAGGAGTTGTTTGGTGGACAAAGTAGAGTGGAGTGGTATCAATTCTCTAAGGCATTATTTCAATGCAAATGGTAGAAGGATCTTCAGTCATGTACACATGCTGAAGATGATTGGGTATATTAAAAATTAGCCTAATTAGGTTTTGTCATAGATCACGAATTTAGTATTGATCTGGTGCTGTAATCTCTCAGTTCAAGCTTTTCACAGTTCATTATGAACTTCCACATGAACCAAAAGATATGTCATTACTTGAATGTTGAATATGTTCAAGACTGTAGAGAAGCGCCTTAAAAAGGAACCCAGTTCTATTCTTGTTATGAATTCTTCTACGAGCAAGAAAAAAAGCTCTATGAAGAATAAGAATAAGAAATAGAAGGCTTTTGCTAATTTAGTAAAGCCAAAAGGAGATGTGAAGAAGAAGATTAATGACAAGGGAATATGTTTTCAGTGCAGAGTCGATGGAAACTAGAACAAGAACTGCCCATCTTATCTTGTTACCCTAAAAGATAAGAAGCTTAGGAAGTTGTCTCTTCAGGTACATTTATGATTGATATCAATCTTTTTACTTTTGTACCATATACTTGGGTATTAAATAATGGATGTGATTTTCACATATGTAATAAATACAGATGTTAATATAGAATAGATCATTAAGGAAAGGTGAAGTGATCCTGTAAGATATCAATAGAGTAAGAGCTTTATATTATCTGTACAAACTTGTAATATAGCTTTTCATTCTGGCCTTGTATTGGAACGAAATAATTGTTTTTATGTTCCCGTTATTACAAGAAATATCATTTATGTTTCTTATTTGGATTTGAATGGATTTGTCTTTATTATTAAGAATAAGAGTTTTTTTTTATAAAGATGATGTTTATTATGGATCTGGATTACTTAAAAATGATTTGTATGAATTAGATCTTGAAAGGCCAATTCTTAACATAAATAACAAGGAAAAAAATTAAGTGCCCAAAATCTATCTTATTTATGACATTGTAGGTTAGGTTTTATCAACAAAACTATAATCACAAAGTTACATAAGGAACGATATTTAGATTCTTTTGAAATTGATTCATATGAAACTTGTAAATGTAGTTTGTTGGGAAAGATGACCAATCTACTCTTTTGTGGAAAGGGAGAGCATACTAGTGCATTACTAAAGCTAATACATTCAGATGTCTATAGGCCTACTAATGCTAGAGGTGGATTATTATATTTCATTACGTTCACAGATGATCATTTTAAATATGGTTATATGTATTTAAGGAAAAAAGTCTTCATTTTTTGAAAAGTTCAAAGAATTTAAAATTGAGTTTGAGAAACAAACTAGTAAAAATATTAAGACACTTAGATCAGATCAAGTTAGTGAATACTTGGACGACTAGTTTCTTGGTTACTTAAAAGAGAATGGGATTCTCTCACAATGGATTCCTCCTATAACTGCACAGTATAATGGAGTATTTGAGAGGAGAAATCGTACTCGATTAGATATGGTACATTGCATGATAAGTCATGCAGTCCTTCCTGTCTCCTTTTAAAGATATGCCATTGAAATTATTGCTTACTAATAGGTGTAAATTGCATCATATTTTAGGGCTTACTTTATTATGTATTAAGTGTTAATTTGGGTGTTTAGTATGTGTTTAGCTTAGAATTGTGTTAGTTGTGTCTTTAAGTGTTTTTATGGGTTAGTATAAGTCTTTGAGCTTAAATGTTATGTTTTGAGATACTTTGATGTGTTTGTTAGTATTTCAGGGTCAACATCGAAGAACTGAAAAGTTTCAAAGACTTTCAGGCCGAAACAACGAGCCACAATTATGGCACAATAGGCCACGATCATGACAAAAGCATAAGAGCTATCCCATGATCGTGACAGAAGACTATCCACAGCCTACGATTGTGGCTAGATTGCCACGATCGTGATAGAAAGGTTTGGCCACGATCATAGCCTGCGTCGAGTAGACATGCAAACAAGAGAAAACATCAAGTTTTAAGGATTTTTTTGGACCTTTTCGACTCTGGAAAAAAACCTTAGGAATGCTCAAGACACAAAAGATATTTAAAGAACAAGAAGAACACAAGAGGGAGAGTTTTTGCATCAGCCACAATTTTGAAACCTTAGAGAGTTTATCGAGAGATTGAGGAAAAAACGAAGGAAGAGAGACATAGAGAAGAAGTCTATGCAAAGTGCTACCTCCATATCCATTCCGAGTCTATCGCCGGTTTAGTTTCAATTTTTAAGATTGTATAGAATTTGGGATAGTCATTGATGATAGAATTGTTGAATGTTGAGGATTGTCTAAACTCATCTTCGGGATATTTCATCTTTGATATTAATGAAATTTGATTGTTACATTTTTATTGGATTTCTTGTGATTTAAATTCTACACTTGGATAATTCAGTGATAAACTGAGAGGTTAAACTGAGTAAAAACTCATTAAATTGGGCTAAGAGAGTTAGGTAATTTAATACAACAAGAATTAAATTGAATCGGTAAATTTGTGTGAAAAGAGATCTTGTATAGGTTTTCGGTAGTTTTTGGATAACTTAAGATCTAATTTAGGTTTTAGATAGATTGTTAATAGACATATTGCAATTCCCAAAATCTGATTAGGGTTTATAAATTAGGGTTAATGGTTATAACTCGAGAGAGAGTAATCAACCCTAGAACTGTCTAAAACCAGTAATCCAGTAAATTCATAATCAGTTAGGTTTTCATTAAAGTCGGATAAAATTCTCCTTTCTCTCAACTGATAGTTCCTAGGTTGATTTATGATTGGGTGTTGCATCTGCTGTCTTATTTATATTTTCGAATTTGATTCTTGGAATTGATTGCATGATTGAAATAATTTCTTGTTTTAGTTTTGTTCATTTTAATTTATTGTGAATTATTTTTGGCCTTAGATTTTAAGATTAGATTAACCCTCCCAGTGGGATCGATACTTTAAGTACTACTCAAACGACCAGTGCGCTTGTGGAATATCTAGGTTAAATTATTAAAGTTTTTTCATATCAAAAACCTACGACCAAGTTTTTGGCTCCGTTGTTTGAGAGGTGATTAGTTTAGTTTTATAGTTTAAGGTGTTTAGTTTAGTTTTAAAATTTTGTTTTTATTTTTTCTTTTTTATTTCAGAAAATGTACTCTTACATGAACACGAGTCAGAAGAGGTTCGAGTCCTGCAGCTGAAACATTAGACTTAGACATCACTTGACTAGAACAAACCATTAGGAAAGCTTGTCGTGAAGAAGAAGAGGAAATCTTGAAATCAACAATGGTCGAAGAATTTCAGCAGAATATGGACCACGGAACAAACCAATAACATCAACAATGGACCCTTATGGACTTTGTAAGGCCAGGATTCAATGCGGCCAACCAAGGAGTATTTAGATCCCCTGTTCAAGCAGCCTCCTTTGAAATTAAGCCAACCCTTTTAAATATGCTTCAATAGAATGTACAGTTTTATGGATTAGGAAACGAAGATCTAAATGCACATATAATGAACTTTCCCAAAATTTGTGATACTTTTTGGTACCATCAGATGTCGGAAGATACAATCCAAATTAGGCTTTTCTCTTTTGCCCTTAGAGATAGAGCAAAGGCTTGATACTATTCCCTTAGCCCAGCCAATTTTACGACGTGGGATCAGCTAGTTTGTGCTTTTTCAGATAAGTATTTCCCTTTGACTAAGACTGCTAAGATCATCAAGGAAATTACCAAGTTCCAGTAAGGTGATAGGGAATTGATCTACGAAGTGTGGGAGAGATAAAAGGATTTGCAACGAAAATGCCTACATGACAACTTACCTAAGGAATTCATGTTGCAAACATTCTACAGTGGAGTGAACCCACCGATGAGAAGCACGATTGACGTAGCGTCAGGAGGATCACTAATGAGGAAGATAGTTGATGAAGCAGAAGAGCTAATAGAGGAGATGGTGAGTAATAGCTGCCTCTAGATGAGCAAACAGAGCAGAAAAACTACTTCATTCCGAGAGCGAAAAGGAATTATGATTGTCGATCAAATGACAGAATTGCAAGAAAAAATTGACAACTTGACACAACAGCTCAACAGTATGAAGGCTTTATCCTTAACCTAGGTAAAAGTCGTACAACTAAATTGTGAACTCTGTTGATAGATGGACCATGATACTGTGGACTATTACTTGATAAAGGAAGACAATCCGGAGCAAGTAAATTTTATGGGGCGCAATATGGACGAGGAGGGGCCAACAATCCCTACTTCAACACCTACAACTCTAGGTGGAAGAATCACCCTAACTTCTCTTAGACAAATAATGTTGGAGGACAGTTCAGGCCATAAGGGCAAGCAAGCTTCCAACAAGATAAACCAAGCTCGATGGAATCTAAGTTGGATAAGATTTTGGATAAAATTGAAGGTATGGAGGATGCACATAGAAGGCTTAAAAGCAAATTCAAACAAGTAACAAAGAACCATGCCTTGTCAATACACAATTTGGAAGTCCAAGTAGGCCAACTAACAGAGGCAATGTCTACTCAAAATATGGGGACCCTTCCAAACAATACCGAATCTAACCCGAAAGGATGGATTATGTACATCATTTAGACCCAGGAGAAGGAATCTGAACATGTGAAAGAAAACGGAGATAAAGGAGAAGGACAGGTAATTATGGAATTCCTTCAAAGTGAGCTTGAAGTTGAGCCAGTTAAAGAACCTTGATTTGAATTCCCATACCTTATTCTAGCTCAGCAGAATTCAATGTCAAGTAGGGCAATAAGGAATTCTAAGGAGGTTGAATCAAACAGGGTTGAGAACAGAACGGAACAACTACAAATAAGGCTTACCATAAAGGAATCAGTCTAAAAGAAGGTTAAAGAACACATTGAAGAATAAAACCCTTACATAGCACAGAAGAAACAAGATTTAGGGGATTTTTTCATTTCTTGCAATATGAATGAAGTCAACATAGATAGGGCATTCAAGGATTTAGGTGTGAGTATCAATATGATGCCTTATACCTTTAGTCTAAAATTAGGGTTAAGAGAGTGAGTACCCATAAAGATGTTAGTGAAGACGGCCGACAGAACAGTTCATCAACCGAAGGGTATTATGTACACGTACAAATTAATAAATTTACCTCTCCTATAGACTTCTATATATTGGACATTGGAGAAGATGTAGAAACTCCTATAGTTCTTCGATGATTGTTTCTGGCCGCTGCTCGTTCAATCATTGACGTTGATAGGGTAAACTAATTCTAAGAGTAGGAAAGGAGCAATTAACCTTCAAGGTGTTAAAGAAAGACTGATGTTCTCCTTTACCCCCAGTGGATATCAAGGAGTCTGAACCTGGAGGAGAATGGGAAGATATTGAGGATCTTGAGAATGCGTTCAAAAAGAAACGATCGTGAAGAAGAAAACGACAGAAGGAGAATCATAAGGAAGGTGGAAACTATAGCATGGTAGCTCATGTGTAAATTGTAAGATTAGTGACAGCACGACCATTGCACCATTCATTCCAACCACCATGAGCTAAAAAGAATGTCGACCTGTTAATGTTAAAAAAAGCACTGCATGGGAGGCAATTTTGTTGATTATTTTTGTTAGAAAGTTTGAATTCTGTAATTAAGATTATTTAGTTTCCAAATAAAATCAATAAGGAATAGGATTTCAAGATAAATTGGGTGATCGATCAAGCAAGCAAAAGAAAGGTAAAAGGGTCACAAAAGAATTGAGAAGTGATTTTGAAAAAATGGTGAAAAAACAAAAAAAAAATGGAAATTTGGTGGAAAATTGCAGGTTACGATCATGGCCTGTGACTGGGTAGAAAAGGGAAATATGCAAATTTTAAAGAAAAATTTACCATTTTACCCTCTAACTACCTATATATTCATTTCTAACTTCACGTTTTAATTCACTTTCACTTTTACTTTTACTTCATCTCTCTATATCTGAAACTTCTAAACGCTCTTATATCTCTCTACAAAAAGTTCAAACTTTCAAATTTCTTCCAACTCTACCTATTAACAAGTTAATATGCCGCGCATTAAGCAATAAGCTAAATAGGAGCAATCATCAGGACGTAATCAAGTTTTAGGAAGAGGGAGAAGAAACAGAGCAGCAGACTTCAGAGCATCCTTCTCGATCTACATAGAGGAGGAAGCTATTCGTTCCAAATCATTAAATGCTAGACAAATAGTAGTTCCTAATGATTTTGAAACGCTCGATAGGTTAAAATTGTGCTATAGGGTAGAGAACATAGCTGAACGAATCTAGTGGGACAAATTTATACATTTCCAATTTCCTGTTTACCAAGAGCTCACCGTGGAATTTTTCACTTCCCTGTCCTATGAACCTAGGAACTCCAAGGAAATGTGGTTTAGGTTGCGAAGACGAGCTTATGAACTGAACATAGAAATCATGTGTGATATGTATGGGTTCCCTGAATCCTCCATTATGGATCAGCGTGATGATTTTTATCCATCTCATTATTGGAACGAGCTCACTAGAATAGAACAATTTTATGCTAAAAATGCCCACAACAATATAATAAGGACCCATGAGCACTTGTTGCTGCACAAATTCATGTGTCAGTTGGTTTTTGATAAATTAGAAACCAACAAGTATTTCATAAAGGAACTCTTTATGTTGTGATGCATGGACCACAATATTGCAGTGTGCACTTCCACACATGTGCTAGACGTTATTGTTGCGACTTTGCGCAAGAGGAGCAATAATTTATGTATGGGGTACCTAGTTTCTGCCATTACTGAATATTATGGCATGGACTATAATGAGCTAACTGTTCATCTCCCAAACTTCCTTAATCACCTCCGTCTATAGCAGGATGAAATCCTTAAGTCCCACAATATGGAACTTTGGGATATTAGCTAAGAGACACATGTTAAGATTAGGGCATGTCAGGCGATCTCCAGTTCAACACCACCTCAATAGGTAGAAGGGGACTCAACCAGTGAAAGTTCGAGGAAGAAGAAGAGGCAAAAGAACGGGGATGGAAGAAAGTTCTGGACACAATCTCTACAAACTACACAGTGATTACAGATCAACTACCGGAGAACTCTAGAATAATGAGGGAGATGGCTCGAACTCAACGACAATAGAGTCAGAATATACGTCATATTCATCAATATTTTGAGGCTTAGGGCGTTCAACTACCACCTCCAACACCATCATCACCTCCATCTCTATGAGACTTTATCTAGCCCCTTTCTTTTTCAAATTAGTCTTGATCTTTATTTTTAATTTCTGTTTTGCTTTAATTTATGTTTCTTCTTTTCTTATGTGCTTGTTTGTTCCCTTTTCACATTGAGGACAATGTGTTGTTTAAGTGTGGGGAGGGTCATGTGTTTTTTATAAATTAGAAACAAACAAGCGTTCCATAAAGGAACTCTTTATGTTGTGATGCATAGACCACAACATTCTAGTGTGCACCTCCACACATGTGCTAGACGCTATTGTTTCAACTCCATGCAAGATGAGCAACAATTTAGGTATGGGGTACCTAGTTTTTGCCATTGTTAAATATTATGGCATGGGCTGTAGTAGGCTAACTGTCCATCTCCCAAACTTCCTTAATCACCTCAATCTATAGCGGGCTAAAATCCTTAAGTCCTACAATATGGAACTTTGGGATATTAGCTAAAAGACACATATTACGATTAAGGCAAGTCAGGCGAGTTCCAGTTCAGCACTGCGTCAATAGGCAAAAGGGGGCTCAACCATTGAAGAGTCTGAGGAAGAAGAAGAGGCAAAAGAACCGGGATGGAAGAAAGTTCTGGACACAATCTCTGCAAAAAACATAGTGATTACAAATCAACTAGCGGAGAACTCCAGAATGATGAGGGAAATGGCCTGAACTCAATGACGTTAGAGTCGGGATATACATCATATTCATCAATATTTTAAGGCTTAGGGCCTTCAACTGCCACCTTCGACACCATCATCACCTCCATCTCTATGAGACTTTGTCTAACCCCTTTCATTTTCAAATTAGTCTTCATCTTTATTTTTATTTTTTGTTTTACTTTAATTTATGTTTCTTCTTTTCTTATGTGCTTGTTTGTTCCCTTTTCATATTGAGGACAATGTGTTGTTTAAGTGTGGAGAGCGTCATGAGTTTTTTATAAATCAAAAACCAACAAGTGTTCCACAAAGGACTCTTTATGTTGTGATGCATGAACTACAGTATTCCAGTGTACACCTCCACACATACGTTAGAAGTTATTGTCTCGACTCCACGCAAGATAAGCAACAATTTAGGTATGGGGTACCTAGTTTCTACGATTGCTGAATATTATGGTGTGGACTATAATGAGCTAAATGTCCATCTTCCAAACTTCCTTAATCACCACCATCTATCGCAGGTTGAAATTCTTAAGTCCCACAATATGGAACTTCGAGATATCAGGCAGAAGATACATATTAAGATTAGGGCAAATCAGGCAAGTTCCAGTTCAGCACCCCCTAAACAGGTAGAAGAGGACTCAACCAGTAAAGAGTCTGAGGAAGAAGAAGAGACAAAAGAACCGGGATGGAAGAAAGTTCTGGACACAATCTCTGCAAACAATATGGTGATTACATATCAACTAGCGGAGAACTTTAGAATGATGAGGAAGATGGCCCGAACTCAACGACATTAGAGTCAGGATATACATCATATTCATCAATATTTTAAGGCTCAGGGCGTTCAACTGCCACCTCCGATACCATCATCACCTCCATCTCCATGAGACTTTGTCTAACCCCTTTCTTTCTTCATCTTTATTTTTATTTTCTGTTTTACTTTAATTTACATTTCTTCCTTGCTTATGTGCTTGTTTGTTCCCTCTTCACATTGAGGACAATGTGTTGTTTAAGTGTGTGGCGAGTTATGTGATTTGCTTTGTATGTGATTTTACATATAGTATGATAATTGTTAGGTTGTATTTTGTGAATTGTTTAAATGTTTAAACATAGTCTATTAGGATTGTGAAGAATTATTAGCTCTCAAAAATTAGTGAATTGGGGTCTTTGGATAAATATACAACTTAATTAGGATTTAGTGTAAGGTTTTCACTCTTTAAATTGCCACATTCATTCATAATTTGAGCCCTCTCAACTTAAGTAGCTTTACTAGTATTTTTTGTGGAAACAAGTAGCTAAAACAAAAAGGTAGGCAATAAAAAATGTTTGTTAAATAAATAACTTTTCCGCTGACCTTCAGGTTATGAATAGAGCTAGTAGCTAGTAGCTAGTAGAGAATGTGATATAGTTGAGTAACCGGATCGACACGCATCACAAATGTGTGCCTCCACGTTAAAAAGCTATAATGATATTTCATCCAAGCAGCTTAATAAAAACATGACTTACTCGAGTAACTGGATCGACATTCATTACCAATGTTTACCTTCGTGTAAAATGACTAAGTCCATGTTTAATAAATTAATTTAAAAAATAACAAAAGTGTGTTTTCTAATAAACACCTACTGAACTTGTAATAGCTTGACTTTTTATGAAAACATACTTAGGAGAAGTTGCAGAGTTTGAATGGCCAAAGAATTATTAATCTGTTTATGTAATTGAAAAGGGTAAATAAATTAACACTTGGATTTGGATTAATTTTTATATTTGGTTAAAAGCCCCTAGATATAGATTTTTCATGTTAATGATTTAATATAACTTAAATAATTGTGTTTAAGATTAAATTTATTTCATGAAGTTAAAGCCATTGTCTCATTACTGCATTGTGTGTTGTGTGTTTATTGTTTTGTTTACTTAAGAACACACAAACTTTTAAGTGTGGAGATGTTGATAGGTGTGAATTGCATCATATTTTAGGGCTTAGTTTGTTATGTATTATGTGTTAATTTGAATGTTTAGTATGTGTTTGGGTTAGAATTGTGTTTGTTGTGTGTTTAAGTGTTTTTATTGGTTAGCATAAGTCTTTGAGCTTAAATATTATGTTTTTGAGGTAGTTTGATGTGTTTGTTAGTGTTTCAGGGTCAACATCGAAGAATGGAGAAGTTTCAGAGACTTTTAGATATAAACAACAACCCATGATTATGGTACAATAGGCCACAATCATTATAAAAGAATGAGAGCCAGCCACGATCGTGACAGAAGACTATGCCACAACCCATAATCGTGGCTAGATTGTCACGATCATGATATAAAGGTTGGATGCAAGCCATGATCGTGACATGCAGAGCCACGATCATAGCCTGCGTTAGGTAGACGCACAAACAAAAGAAAACGTCAAGTTTCGAGAGATTTTTCAGATCTTTTCAACACTGAAAAAATCCTAACAAAAAACAAAAGGTATTCAAAGAGCAAAAAGAACATAAGAGGGATAGTTTTTGCATCAACCACAATTTTGAAACCCTAGAGAGTTTATTGAGAGATTGAACAAGAAATGAAGGAAGAGAGACGTGGAGAAGAAGCCTACGTGAAGTACTTCCCAGAACAGGAGGTTTCTCACCATTGTTTCCTCCATCATCCATTCCGAGTCTATTTTCGGTTTAGTTTCAATTTTTATGATTGTATAGAATTTTGGATAGCCGTTGATGATAGAATTGTTGAATGTTGAGGATTGTCTAAACTCACCTTCGGGATATTTTATCTTTGATATTAACGAAATTTGACTATTGCATTTTTATTAGATTTCTTGTCATTTAAATTCTACACTTGCATAATTCGGTGATATACTGAGAGGGTGAACATTAAATTGGGCTAACAAGAGTTAGGTAATTTAATAGAACAAGAACTAAATCGAACCGGTAAGTCTGTGTAAAGAGAGATCTTGCATAAGTTTTCGGTAGTTTTTGGACAACTTAAGATCTAATTTAGGTTTTGGATAGATTGTTAATTGAGAGATTACAATTCCCATAATCTGATTAGGGTTTATAAATTAAGTTTAATGGTTATAACTTAAGATAGAGTAATCAACACTAAGACCATCTAGATCTGGTAATCCAATAAATTCATAATCAATAAGGTTTTCATTAAATTCAGATAAAATTTTCCTTTCTTAATAGTGTGTAAATCTAGCATGTTTTAGTTCCTAATTCTATGCTTATTTGGTGATTTATTATGATTAAATGTGAGATTTTACTTGTTTTTATATATTTTGGTTAGGGATTGCTAGATGTGATGAGAATGAAGCATTTTAAGCATATTTGAGAGGCTTTTGATCAAAGGAGTTGCTGCTGAAGTTTTTCTTGGACGTCTCACAATGCTGCTGGACTT
>JANZXR010000009.1:7883848-7896945 GCA_027575705.1 Erythroxylum echinodendron
CATTTTAGGATTTTTTCAATTCAGTACCTAAGCCTTTAAAATTTGTAATTGAGTAATCAATTTTTTAAAACCTTAGCAATTCAATTAAAAACGTTAGTTTTTGTTGATGTAACATGACATCAGCAAAAGCTGACGTTTTAAAATGAATTGTTAAAGTTCTAAAATGTTGATCTCTTAATTGAATTTTTTAAAAATTTGGACACCGAATTAAAAAAATCTTAAAAAGGTTAGACACTTTTGAATATATTATCTTGAGGATAATATGATTACTCTATGGTTTACACAACCACAAGGTAAAGTATAAGTTAATGTGATAGTATCAACATGCTTTAGCTTTATCTTTAAAAGTCTCATTTTTCCCACTCAATTCATTCTCAATCAATTTCCATTTAAAAACCTTGGTGTTATAAGCAACGTTCAGTTTCGAGCAGTATATGTCAGACTTTCATAATATAATTCATTATTGTGCTGCATATCTTGGGTTTTGAGTTTTGTTTTAACTTTTGCATATCTTGGGTGTTGAGTTTTGTTCTAACTTTTATTCTGATAATCATTTGCAGCCTCGAGACTGTGTGATTGGATCGATAATTCAAGATGACATGTATTCTTCTAAAAACTCATGTCCGCAGTATGTTAGCTTGCCAACATATGTTTCATTGGGTAAGTTCTGAATGTTTTTCTGCTATCATTGTTGTTGGATAGATATAGGATGCCAATGCCTATGGTACTGCTATTTATAAATCATGAGAGTATCATACTTCAGAACATGTGACTGTAACTAATAAATGGCTCACTGACCATCTACTTTGTAACAAAGACTATTGTTTGCTTGCTATGAGCCTATGGTCATATGAACTCTTGGGATCATCTTTTATGAGCTTAATGAGAATGGTCAAAATTAAACAATTCAGTGCTCAAATTCGGTGTGACTTTGTTGCATCTGGCATAATATGCTATACAACTTGATGGAAAGGCATGAAAGATTACTTTTTCCTGGATTGCACTTCATTACTCTATTGAGAGGGAAACTAACTTGAAGGCGAAATAGTGTCTTGCCTGGTGAGGTTGCAGGAGCATCTCTTTTGAATAGTTCCTTTCTGAGTGTCATTGGAATGATTTTGCTTGTTCTGGCCTTTTCTTTTGCTAACTGAATGATGGCCTTCAATCACTAGATAACATCTTTCATGTTTAAACTTGATAAAAAAAATCATGAAGAATGCAGTTCTAGCCGCTCTGTTGCAGTGTAGCACACTTCCGTGATTCTAAACTTTCTGAAATATCTGCATGTCTGGATATTCTCCTTTTGTAGATTGGCTTGCTCAATTTTGTGTATGGTCTAGGTTGTGTAGTTTTTGTACTTTCTAGTCTCTGAATTTGCATTTCTCATGCAGTTGATTGGCTCATATAACTTTGTACTTGGAAATAGAATTGGAAAATCCCAATCCCATTGCCATTTACTTGAATGGAAAACAAACTCCTTGTTAATCAAAGTCTTTGAATTTCGTAAACTTAGAATTCAGAGGGCTTTGTGAAAAACAAACAAGGAAGATGACATTAACAACCTCTGCCATGCAATTTAGTTATTCGCTATCTGCAATTGGAGTGGTTAGCATTTGGTTCAAGGTTGGACAAATTGATTAATTTTGGAGTTGCGACTAATGCTACTCTTCCCTATCAAATAGACTATTTGAAATATTTACAGTTTTCTTGACCCAAACTTATTGCAACTGTCTAAATGCTATTGGTCTGGAGATTGCATAAAATCAATGTTGGGAAGGCATTGAACCATGACTGGACAAAGAGAGAAAGATATAAAATAATTTGATTCATTCAAGAATGATGCTGTTCAATTTCAATGGACTATCCCAGTCTAGCATTTATATTACCTATTTCTTCTAGAGATGTTTGATCCTTTCCCTTTTGCTGGTGCATCTGCTAAACATATGATTACAGTACTCGTAAAATCACATATGACCTTAACCTATCGTTTCATTGTAGGCCTTGATGGTGCCAATGACACCAGCACATGGATGCCTGATAATGAGTCTTTCTGAGGGTTTGAGGCCATATCCGTCGTTCACTTCTCTACAGTTGCTGATGCCTTGTAGACGGGATGAGATGAGATTGCTTTATGGTTAAGTATGCAACAATGAACCTACCTTGCCACCTTGCTGCATTTAAGCTTATTTAAGTTATTTGGGAAGTATTACCTTACCCATAAATACGATTCCTTGGAAAGCATTTGTAGTGGGAGCCATGTGTATTTTACTTTTCTGTATACCTCATGGAATCGTTAGAATGGATAACTATTGGACAAAGTTCTAAAATTTATCAACAAGTTCTCGTTAGAATGGATAACTACTGAAAAAAGTTCTAAAATTTGTGAACAAGCTCCAAGGTTTATATAACGTTTTACATACCTGCAGTACTATAACTTTTTGTTGTTATTTTCGAGTGCTAAACTTAAACATTTAATATGATATGACTATTAACAGACTTCTTACCCTAATAGACTATTAATAGTGATATTTGTTTAGGGTCCGAATACAAAAGTCTCTAAACCTTGTGGCCATTTAACCATAAATTCACGTCTCCGAATAAAATATTAATAACACCTTTTGCAAAAGTTGCACCACTGTTCCACATCAGTTCGCCCACATTCGTTTCTTTGACTCAATATGTTCAAGGCCTTCCAAGTCCGAACGGCTTAAAGAATAATAACAAAATTCAAATACAATAATTACACAGCTTTCATTTCTTCTGAAGTTAGCTGTATGTAACTGAGTGCATGCTCTTGCTCATAAAGAATAGCTACTTTATCCTGTCAATATCAGTGAGAATCTCAGGAACAAATAACGTTCGGGGTTCCTTGGAATTAGCCACTTACGATATGGTCTTTGTCCTAATGAAGCTGTCGATTCTTACATACTTCCGTACTCTCTGCCTGAGCTTATGGTTGAAAGCCTAAGCCAATCATTCTTCCCAAAAAGCTTGGTCACCTCATGTAATCTGCTACTATTTGCAAGATACTCCTACCAAACCGTGGAAAAACTAGACTTCTGCATCTCGGACTACTATTTCCAGTCCTAATATTATAAGCACACGCGCCAGAAAGTCCAAACAATTGATGTCAATATAAGGATGATGGTTCAGTAGAAATGAGAATTGTACAGATGGTTTTCTTGCCAGAGGGCATTAGACTAGAAATTTATACATTAACATTGCTGATGCACCTATAACTTATAAAGTTTGAAACTTAAAATTTTCTGCTTTTCCAATAGCATCTGAAGTGAAAACAGTTAAGAAATATGGATGAAGAAAACTCAAAGTGAAGGTAGAATCTTTTTATAGCACCCCTTCTCTCATATTATGCGTCTAATCAGTTATAGAAGGGGTTTGTAGGAATGTTTTCTGATGTATCTAAAAATGGGTGCTTGTAAGTAAAGAGATGGTGCAATTTGTCCTACCTTGGAGGAAAGACCAAATACATACTAATCCTCATCGTGGACGCGCAATCAAGTCAGAGAATGTGCAATTCATCCTATCTTGGAGGTAAGCCCAAACTCATTCTCACAAATTAAGTCACACTGGTAAGTAACCACTTCATCCATGTAGAAAAGCAAAATTTTGAGAGGTATTCAGGCAAATCTGCCTGCAGAACATCAGAGTCAGATAATCAGCTCAATGCATTGTTCCCTCAATAGACTAATTACAACAATTCCAAAAATAACTATTGGACAGTGCTAAATAGAATGAATAAGAAATAGTTCTAAAGCAAGAAGAAAAGAGTGACCTTGAAATCAAGTTTCAAACTGACCAAGATTTAGATATCATAAAAAAAATCAGAAGCTGCTTAGACATGGAGAAATCTCGAAGAATATAACTGTAACAACCAATTGACATAACCATTCTACTTTCAGATAGAATTAAGAACCAGATTTTGATTGCAACTCAAAAAATCATTGGTTCATGGTGTGATTTGACAAGTTTTAGGCATAAAAACAGTTTAGAAATAATTAATGACATGATTTGTTGATCAAGATTTTAACCATATCAATACTATGACATCAAACAAGATGTACTTGATCTTCAATGCAAGTATAGAAAGGATGCAATTTAAAAAAGAAGCTCCTAATCAACAAGATAAAACGATTAACTCTTGTAAGATTACTCAAAGTATGTGATGGCAAAAGAACCTTGCAGTAAAAGAATATAGATACTTATTCGTGATAGTGACTCACACTGGCCCATGATGCCGAAAACCCATCAACAGAGAGCAACCAACTACCTGCCCCAGCTTGAAAACCCAGCCCTTCGTTTGATGAATCAAACTCTGGCGCCTCATAGTCATAGCTGGCCATATCATCAAATTTCCTTCTCTTGTTCTTTTTTCCTTTTTCTTTCTTTCTGTGCTTTCTTTTAGCTGATAATCCATCATCAAACTCTGAAACATTTCCTTCCGACTGTTCATTGGGACTTACCAGTACATACTTGTCAGATTTTCGAAAACTTATTTTATTATGAAAAAATAACAATTCCCACGATTCTGGAGTTGGGCATTTCTCTGATAGTTCATAGTGAAGAACCCAGGACTGAAGCCCCAAGAACTTGATTGCTTCTATGGCTTTCATCTTGAAGCACTCATTCAGCATAGGGGCCAAGCTATCAATACTGCTTGAAAAGGTGCCAATTTGGGACACAATAACTTTGATCTTTTCTAGTTCTTCCAGGGACTCTTCATCATGTGCAAGCCGCAAAAGCTGGCGTCCTCGACTTATAACAGCATTTAAGAGAAGCAGTTGATCAATAAATTCAAAATCATTGTTTTTGGAAAGTATGAACTCAAGCCACAAAGATGAGTAGCCAGGATTTCCAGTTTCAATTCTTGGGTCCAAATATTTATGTAGTAACTCGAGAAAATTGTGTAATTCCGGCTCTTGAAGAGTGATTAGAAGGTGGTTACATAAAAACGAAAAAGATTCCTCCATCAGAAACTCATGAATAACATCCCACACATCTCTTGAATCCTCTTCATACATCAAGCGGACGAAGAACTCTTGAAAGAAATTTGTATCAATTGACAGAATACTACCATCTTTCAGTGACTCAGCAAACTCATCTGACGACCAAAATTCAGGCACATTATCGATAAGATTCTCCACTGTTCGTAGTACATCCAAATCCATGAGGTAATGTGGCTTTGTAGCAACCACTGCAGGTGACTGTCCATGTTTTCCTTTCCACTCAAGCTCTTCCCAACAAATATCACGATTGACAAAAGCAAATTGAGATAATGCTTTGGCGCCTTTTTTGGGCTCCATTCCACCACCAACAGCAAAGTGTGAAAACCATTGCAGAATACGAGTTGGATGTCCTGCATCATCACATAGACATATGAACAATCCGCTTGTACGTCACAGAAACACAGTACTAGTTACTTCATGTAGCCTGTAAGTAAAACATACAACAATCCATCTGCTTATGAGAAGATCAACCAAGCAAGCATTAAAATGAAAGGTATAATGCGATGAACGGCTTACCATCAAAAAACTTTTCAAGCACACAGCTTCTCTTGGCCAGAAGGAGACCAACTTTTTGTGGCCTCCTCTCAAATATCATCCGAAAAAGCTGGGAAGCTAGAACCTCGTTTCTAGTCCTAGCCCTTAATAAGCTGACAAACAAGTCACGCTTACGGTGCGGGGTAATGGAAGTAATGCCTGAAATGGTGTTGCAAAGCCATAGACGAGCTTCTGATCGACCTCCGGCAGTCAACAGTGACCATATAACAGACCCCAAATCTTCCAAAAGAGAAATCCACCTCTTGCCGACATCGCTGCCTCCACTGACATCACTTTTCCAGTCAGACTCCGACAAAAACAACCGAATCATTATCGATTACCCTGTACCCGGATACGGTCTCTGCCAAGTGACAAGTGCTAGTCTGATGGATTTGAGCAATATAGCAAAGAAATTCAATGGAATGGCAAATCCAGACCCCGATAACTAGGTCGTTTAATTAAGTAGAAGAACAAAGGGATTCACACAAGAAGCTCGATCAGTGGGAAGCGGTAGAAATGCAAATAAACAGAGTTTCGGTGAAAGTATGGCTAACCGGAGAATCGGAACGGGAGACTTCCGGACCTTCTACTAAAATAAAAAACCTAACTTTGTGTTTGGACTACTGTATATACTTTTTAATCAGTTCTCTATTAATTTTTAAAACAAATTATATTGATTATATTAGATATTTGAAATTTCTAAAAATAATTTGATACATCTAAAGTAGTAGTTGTTGTATTGTAATCCTAAGAGTAGAAAAGAAAACCCCGGCGGGTCTTTGCTTTCCAACTTTCCCATCTTAGGACCTGCTGCCTTCTCTCAACATCCTCTCATCTTCTCTCTCTTTAGCTGGTAACCCTCTTCCCTAAGACTGCGTCTCCAACTTCAACTCTTTCTTCATTATTTAATCCGATTTCCTTAAGTTTTGAAGCTGTTCCTTTGCTATTTCTTTTTTCCTAATTCAGGCCTTTATTTTGTTCCAATGTTGTACCTGGGCGTTTTATGGCTTCTTCTGATGTCCTGAACTACTTGTTCGCCATCGGTGTTTGGTGTACTGCTTATATTGCCGTGGCTATTCTCTCTTCCTTCCGTGTCTTCAGTTCTCTTTGTGGATACTGAAGCTGCTGTTTCTTTTTTTTGACATTCCATCAATAGGCTGATCATGGGCTACGCACAACTTGTTATTGGCCCTGCAGGCAGTGGAAAGGTGATTTCTTTTTTCTGGGTTTCTGCAATTTCTTTTGTTTACGCTCAAGGAGCTCCTCTTTTTTCTATCATGGTTTCTTAAAGTTTGCTTTTGCTGTAAATTTGCTTTCATGTTATTTTGACAACGAGTTATTTGAGGATGCCATTTGTGTTATATGCATGCTTCAAGTCATTATGGTTGTCTTTCCATTCAGTCCACTTACTGCTCTAGTTTGCACCAACACTGTGAGGCTATTGGGAGGTCAGTACATATTGTTAACCTGGATCCTGCTGCAGAGAATTTCGATTATCCCGTGGATGTGGGTGAGTAGAGTCTTGCTTTAACTGGCTGTAATTTCATCTGTTACTCCCGTTACTTCGAATTGAGAGTACTAAAATTCGTTTGCTTGCAGATATTAGGGAACTAATTTCTTTGGATGATGTTATGGAAGAACTTGGTCTGGGTCCCAATGGAGCACTTATTTACTGCATGGAGTATCCTTTTTGTGTAGTCAAAATGCTTGATTTTACATTCCCTACCTTCATTGTGTTGCCGTGGGCTTCTTTCTTTCTTGTTTCCTTCCTCTTTGCGTTCCATGGACCTATTTTTAAATACAAGGGCTCAATGATTGTTCAATATCATGGAACATAATGTAAGCACCCGGAGCATTGTCTGAGCATGTTTTATAGTGCTCCTCATGTTTTAATTTTCCTTGGTCATAAAAAGGATCTCCTTGGGAGCTAAAGATTTAGAGACTCTGGTAAATAGTTATGGAAAAGCATATTCTTCTATTTTCTTTTTGTTTCCCTGACTTTTGGGTGGCCTTAATTCAATAATTAGACAACTGGAAGACAATTTGGATGATTGGTTAACAGAAGAGTTGGACAATTACTTGGATGATGACTATCTAGTGTTTGATTGCCCAGGTATCCATGTATGCATGCTTATAGAGACAGATGTATGTATTATGCATTAAATTTTTGTAACATCTGCACCAGAAGATATGTAAAAGAACTAATTTCTTTCTCTCTAAAATGCTTTCAGGCCAGATAGAACTCTTTTCACATGTTCCTGTGCTTAAAAACTTCGTGGAGCATTTGAAAAAGAAAAACTTCAATGTTTGCGCTGTCTATTTGCTTGATTCGCAGGTTTTTTTTAATTTTTATTCTGCTTCCTGCAGCTTGCCTTTGGTGATCTGCTCTTATCATTTTATTTTGTTTACATGCAATTACTTAGAAGTATCCTTTTTCTTTTTCAGTTTATCACAGATGTGACCAAGTTTATCAGTGGTTGTATGGCATCCCTTTCGGCAATGATTCAACTTGAATTACCTCATGTTAATATCCTCTCCAAGATGGATCTTGTTACTAACAAAAAAGACATTGAAGAGTGGGTTCTTTATCTTTCCATTGTTCTTTCAAGACTCCTTAAAAACATTCTAACTAAATATTATTCTGGTTTATCATGTATTTTTGCTGGTCCTAGCTACTTGAATCCAGAGCCTCAAATTTTGCTGTCAGAACTTAATAAGCGAATGGCTCCCCAATTTGTAAAGTTAAACAAGTCTTTGATCGATTTGGTGAGTAAATAACCTATTTAAGTTATGTTGTTTCCTTGGTTAACTTTCTTTTTTAAATGGTTGTTTATGTATGACAAAGTGTGTGTTGGTTTGGAAGGAAGGGGTTTTGTATTTCTTTAGGGCTGGGATTTGTGTGGGATGGTGTAACATAATTTCAATCCTTAGGGCTATAGGTACTTTAATGAATTGGGATAATGATTAATATCTGTAGTGTAGTTGCTATTTTGTATTTTGTTTTCCTCTCAGAATCAATGACTACTTTTGTTTGTTAGGTTGATCAATATAGCATGGTGAGCTTTGTGCCGCTTGACCTAAGAAAGGAGAGCAGGTACTCTGTCCATTCTTGATGAGAGGATTTTATCATTCATTTGCAGTTTTGGAAATGATCTATATTCTTTTTACAATATTAGGCATTGTTGAAAAAAAAAGGGGATAATATTCATATGCAGTGAGCTGTTGGTTGGTGAAACTTATTTGATTGTTTGTATAATGGGCTGTCAGAGGTTATATAGAAAGTTGCAGATGTCCCTTTGCTGTAGTATTCTCTGGAACGGCAACTGGTACAGTAGATGTATCTAGCATGTCTGAAAGTCTGCAGGAAAACTTAGTCTTGTATCTGTGGGATATATACTTTTGAATCCCAGAATCATAAGAAATGTTGTAGGATTCGATGATGAAGCTTTGAGTCACTGGAGTTGGTGGCGTGATTTGTTCATTTAGTCAACATATGAGCAAAGGCAAAAAGCTCTTCAAGTTGATAACTGGAAACAAAATATAGAGGAAAATAAGATTTTGGGTTTAAACATGAGAAATTAAGATGTTCATTTTGATGAGGAAGAACAAATAATTGAGTTTGTGTCTTGTGCTTGATTATTGTGCAGCATACAGTACGTGTTGGCCCAGATTGACAACTGTATCCAGTATGGTGAAGATGCAGACGTGAAGGTCAGAGATATTGATCCAGAGGACGATGACTCCTGAGCTATATAAACAAAAAAACCTAGTATTGGCGAAATGCCATCACGTAGATGGATATGTCAAGTTAATATGAGGGGAGTTATAATCTATTTTTCATTATGGTTACTGCATCTCCCTCCCCCTCCCAAAGCTCTGACAAAGTGAGTGCATTGTCAACAGCAAGATTTGTTACCATTTGCCATCATGTGGGATTGTTACAAATGACACTTTTTGATTAACAAATTTCGTATGTTGTTTTTATTTTCTATCATTCAGTCATCATAAGGAAGAAATGATATTATCAAGTTGGTAATCTTCTTTCAGTCTGTTGAAACCAAGTGCATCATCCAAGTGCAGGGTGAATATCGATACAAGTGCGAACAGAAATATGTTTATATAAAAAGGCTTTAAGTTTCTCCCAAATTAAGATAAAGGTTAAAATACGTTGAATCCAATGTACTTGTTGACTTTTAAAAACTATTAGTAACTTCCTATAATATTGTCTTTATCTAATTAAAAATTAGGATGTACATTAATAATATGTCAAACCACAGGGGAGGTCCAACGAATTTAACCCTCAAATTAAACTATTAATTATAATTATAATTTAATATTAATAAAATCAAATATCCCATTTTATTCCTAAAATTCTTAAACTTCATAATTAAGTCCCAAATTAGTTTAAATTAAAAATTCTCTTTTTAACTATCTTTTATGAATGAAACATTATGTTCCTAATATGTTGTTGGTAATAATTATAAATTAGAATCAAAGTTAAAAATATTAAGATTCTTTTAATTTGTCTTTAATTCTTCAACAAAAATGTCATCATATATTAAGATTAACATATAGTAACATGTCATGACTATTAAATATTAAGAATTTCAAAAGAGTTTAATTTGACCTACTTATGCATACTTATAACATATAATTGAAGGGTCAATTATAAAAAAATCTCAAAATTTACTCAATTTTATAATACTAATTCGAACTTTAAAAAGAAACACTAAAACACTCTAACTCTTAATTTTTCACAAAAATAATTTGTCATTAGACTTTCAATTAATCATGTTGATGTGGCAGACTATGTTGGTAAATTTATTTTTTCCATGTGTACATAAGTGGATTAAATATTATATGTCAAATATAATTTTTTACAATTCTAAAATCAACAATGGTGTATTTTAATAAGTGAAACAAAGATGCCTATTGTGTAACTAAAATCAAGTCCAATGTGAATTTCCCTTAACTTCTTAAAACTTCATAAGTGGTGAATTCTACTAAAATAGGCTTGTTTATTGGTATCTTCCACCCTACTTTTGAAAGATCAAAACAATTAGCACATTTGAAGAGTCCTTTCATGTTAGTTGTTTCATGTAAAACTAGACTTGGCTTAGAAACTTACAGCCAGTGAATGTGAACCTTTGCCTAAAAGGAGATATTTTTCAAGAACACATTCAAGTTACATCAAGCCATTTCTATCAAATAACGCTCTTTAGACACAACATAAGGATGATAATATCTTGTGAAGCTATTACAAGTAAAAAGGTTACATCAAGTCATTTCTGGCAAATAACTATCTTTGGACACAACCTAAGGATGATAATATCTTGTGGAGATATTACAAGTGAAAAGGTTACTTCGATGTGTTCTTAAAAAATATCTCCTTCTAGGTAAAGGTTCACATCCACTGGCTATAAGTTTCTAAGCCAAGTCTCAATCATCTGGGCATATACCACAAGCTTGTTAACTCATGAAATAGTTTATGTGATTCACCACGTGAATCTAAGGTAGTTAAACATAAAGATTGTTAGTTTTGATCCTAAAAGAGTTCTTTCCAATTTTCATTTTGTTTTAGGGTTTGAGGTATTTAAATTATTTTTTATTTAAAAGGTTATGTTTGAAGTATAAGATTTATTACACGTGGCAAATAATTTTTTTGATACGCCTTGCCACCTTATCGTTAATTGGGAACCTAATGACAGATTATTCTTACAAAAATTAGAAGTTAAAGCATTTTAGAACTACTTTTTAAAGGTCGAAATCAGCATTACAAAATTAGGTAAAGTTTGAGATTTTATGATAATTTATCTTAAATTATAAGTAGTATTAAAACATAATAATTTCTAAAGGAGATACCTCGATAATCTCAATTATAAAGATCAATTATGCAATCATCATCATCACATCCAGTCCGAAATCTCGCATCAAAGCGGAGTTTGGGGAGGTATGATAGTACGCAACCTTATCCCTACATAGTAGAGAGGTTATTTCCGATAGATCCATATGCAAATGTGACAATGAAAAAGTGATGCAGGTTAAAAGAATGAATAAGTAAAACCGATATGCTAAAAGATTAGGTAAATAAAATTAAAATAAATAAGTAAATAAATAAAATAAAACTAAAGAATATATCTGATATGCTGCTCAGATCTGCTAATACCTGATAAGCTACAAAGTATGGCTCTTCTTGTCTCTAGTTGGGCTAGGAGTCCTTGCTCAAAAACCTTGTGAGTATGACACTCCAACGGTTTCAGACAGCCTTGCGGGATCTTACCCCACACACCTATGCTGAAAAACTAAGTAGTATGACAAAACGACTTATCCACGATTCGCAATTAGAAAAAATAGATTGGACACTAGGGTTGGACTTCCTAAGCAGTAAATACGTTGTGTGAGCGTTACAATAAACGACTCCTAATAACTTACTCGATTGTTTTGGTGAACTTTAAAGGGTATCCTTTACCCTTATCCGATCATGCCAGAATTCTCTATTTTTGGCTACCTCCTCAGTAAAGGCCAACTCTGTTGTATCTTTCTTGGTCACTTCCCTCCAATTCTTGTATGGCCTCCCTTTTCTCCTTTTGTAGCCACTAAGAGTTATTTTCTCATAGCGTCGCAGTAGAGCATCAGAGTGCATCCTGCTCATATGCCTAAATCACCTAAGCATGGTCTCTTTCAACTTGTAGGCAATACTAGCCACCTGTAGTCTATTTCTCACCACACGATTCTAGACCTTATCTCTTCTGGTAATGTCACACATCCATTGAAGCATACGCATTCTACTATCAAAAACTGTCTTGTATGTCTATGTTTGGCAGGCCAACATTCTGCCCCATATAACATAGTTGGCCAAATCACCATTTTATAAAATTTCCCTTTGAGCTTTAAAAGAATCTTTTTATCACATAAGACCCCTGATGCGCTTCGCCATTTGACCCACCCAGATCTAATACGATGGATTATATCAGCATTGATATTACCATCACTCTGAATGTTGGACCCGAGGTATTTAAAACTTGATTTTTGTGATATGACATCAGTATCAATTGCTACCGCCGCCTCATGGACCATTTGGCTTCCCAAAAAGTTGCATTTTAAATATCTCGGGTCTTAGTCTTGCTCATTCTAAAGCCTTTCGACTCTAACTTTTCTATCCAACATTCTAACTTGCAATTGATCCCCTCCTTAGTCTCATCCACTAGGACAATATCGTCAGCAAATAACATACACCAAAATGCCTCTCCTTAAATATGTTTGGTAAGCTCATCTAACATTAATGTGAATACAAAAGGGCTTAAGTCGGAGCCTTGGTGTAGTCCAATACTAATAGAAAATGTTTCTGTGTTGCCTCCTATCATCCTTACTGTGGCGTCCCCTTATCGTAGGGTACATACCGGGACACCCGGAGGTCATTCCGGTATATATATCCTATGATAAGGTGAGCCACGTTCGATCACTACAGTCACTTCACAAGGCATCATATCATTTCTCACTTATAAGCATCATAAGAAAACCACAATATTTTAAAACCAA
>JANZXR010000009.1:7897045-7910765 GCA_027575705.1 Erythroxylum echinodendron
GTATGCCATATTATGCATGAGTATGAAAAATGTATTTCTACGCTCTCATTTAACACTCCTATTTACTATTCTAACCTTCCATAGATAACAAGATGTCACACTTACGCTAGTCAATGCTCCTTCGTACATATCCCTAATTACACGTATATAAGTCATAGGAATTCCCTTTGCCTATAAACATCTCCATAAGATTTCCTTAGGAACTCTGTCATATGCCTTCTCCAAATCAATAAAAACTATATGTAAATCTCGTTTTTGTCCCTATAGCATTCCATTAGCCTACGGAGGAGATGTATTACTTCTGTCATGGACCTACCAAGTATAAATCCAAATTGGTTGGCAGATATAGAAGCTGCTCTTCGGACTCTCTTTTCAATTACCTTCTCCCACAGCTTCATGGTGTAACTTATTATTTTGATGCTTCTATAGTTGTGACAATGTTGGATGTTCCCATTGGCCTTGTATAATGGGATCAACCTACTCGATCTCCATTCATCCGGCATTTTGGATAACTCTAAGATCACATTAAAAAGCTAAACTAATCACTCAATACTTACAACTCCTATTCGCTTCCATACCTCTATAGGGATCTCATCCGGCCCTACTGCCCTTCCGCTCCCCATCTCCCTCAAAACTTTCGTATTTTCTCTTCTTGTGACCCTTTCACATTGAGACCAGTTAAGAAAAAGCTCTGACACGAAGGGTTCGCCTAACTCTACGCTGACCAAAATGTCTTCGTTATACAGGTAATAAAAGTATCTCTACCATTTACTTTTGATAGCATGGGCCTCCGTGAGTACCTGACCTGCTTCATCTCATATACTACAAACTTGGTTGAAATCCCTAATCTTACATGCCCTATCTCGTGCTGACTTGAATATTTTTTGTGCTCCGTTATATGTATCCAAATCTCTGTACATAGTCTCGTATGCTTCTCCTTTAGCCACTGAAATTGTCTTCTTTGCCAGTTTGTACCTTACTCTATTAGTTTCCTGCTCCACTTATGTTGTACTTGCTAATAGGTTTTTATATGCTTTTTTTTCGCCTTTACCATCCCCTGAACTTCTTTCTACCACCACTAAGATTCCATCTGCTCCCCTGCCCTTTACAAACTCCTAGGAGTTTTGTGGCGATTTATCTCACTACGGGGGCTACTCCTTCCCACATCCGATTAGCATCCCCTCTCACGACCCATGTAATTCCATACCGGATTTGAGTCCTAAATTGTTCCACCATGCCCTCTTTTAAATTCCACCATCTAATTTTACAACATCGCTTAGTAAATTGATGTGTCCTCTATCCCTTAATTCATAGATCCAAAACCAACAATTTATGTTGGGTTGATAAGCATGTGACCGGAAGTACTTTGCAATCCTTGCACCATGCTCTGGCTCTCTTTTTGACAAGAAAATAATCAATTTGTGTCTTGGTCGAGCTACTCTTAAACGTCACCAAGTGCACCTAAATTTTCTTAAATAAGGAATTTGCTATCGCTAACTCAAATGCTATGACTATGTCCAATAAGGCATTTCTACTTTCGTTTTTAGTGCCGTACCTGAAGCCCCCATTAGCTCCTATATATCCGTCTAAAACAGCCCCTATATTCCCATTAAAATCACCTCTTAAGGTAACCTGCTCAGTATTAGGGATTTGTAAAAGCACTCCATCCAGCGCCGCTCAGAATAGACTTTTTTGTTATTTGTCTAAACCAGCTTAAGGTGCATGTGTACATACTATATTGAGAACATCATTGCTGAGAACAATTTTAGCCACCATAATCCTTTCATTTACCCTCGTGATCCCCAGCACTTGGTTTATAAGTTCCTTGACCACTAGGATACCTACCTTATTCTACTTTTGCGTCCGAATACCATAGTTTGAATCTCCCTATCTCCTTTGTTTTAGCTCCCAACCACTTAGTCTCCTGAATGCAAGCTATTTGTATCATCTACTTGTTTAAAATCTCTACTAATTCTAAAGACTGTCCCGTAAGGGTCCCAATGTTCTAAAAGTCTATTCTTAGTATGTCGTCCCTTTTTATATTCTTTCATACTGCACACACCAAACTGATTGCACAAATTCCATCGGCACAATTTAAAGTCATCCCTCCTAGCTCGTGGCCCCCACACTTTCCTGCAGTTACTATCCTAAAAAGTCCTTAGGATTCCCAATAATAATAATAATAATAATAATTAATAAATAAAATAATAATAAATAATAATAAATAGATAAATAATAATAAATAAATAACTTATTTCCGAAGAGAGCCTCAGTAATGAACAAGGAATAACAACAAGAAAAGAAGAGGCATGACTGATTAGTACTGTACAGAAACTCACTAAAAGAATAATCTGTTGAATCCTGCATAATAAAAAGTCATGGTCCAATTGGAAGCTGTTGTAAAAATATAAACGCTTGTCAGAGCTTAGGCGCTTTACTGTAGTGTCATGCAGGAGAAAGGGATGCTGTGTCAAGAAAGGAAAGAGTCTAGGGAGAGAGACTTTTGGAAGATGTTGATTATTCATATTATAAACAAAAATATGAAGACCTTACCTTATAAAAGAAGTCGCATAAGAAAATTGAGCGGAGTACCAACAGGTTGCAATGGGAAAAGACTGATGGCTTTTTCAGGACAGCAACAGACATGTCAGGAGGCTCGAGAATGCTAAGAGAAAACGATTAACTAATGCATTATAAGAAACCACGCAGCTCCGTCTTGTACAACGATCCTGTACAGTCTGAACAATAGCTGTAAACAGGGCATGGTCTATACCCGGAGCTAGCTTGTTCATTAGCCAAAACACCTAGTCCAAGTTTCCAGAAGATAGTCATGGAAAATATTCAGGGAAAATCAGAAAAGGAAGAACGCATTTAATCCTGGCTACAAACCTCAACCGATATCTATACCACGAGATTCATACCACACAAGACATGAAAAGAGAATTTAACAACACTACATACTAGAAAAAAACATCACGCAGAAACAATAACTACAAGGATGGCTGGAAACTGCCACCCCTTACCTCCACACACGGTTGGGAGCCACTAATGAGTGTATTCCCATTTAAAGGCCAAAGAGAGCAGCTTTTCCTATCCAACATCAATTACATAATCATCATTATAAAAAATTCTATAGATATAATTTAAAAAAAAAAGGAATCTACAAACATGCAAATAATATTTTATCCGAGATCCTTATGATTAGACTAGTTTAGTGAACTTATTTTTTATAAGTAACCATACATTTCTTTAAGTATCTTCATACTTTAACTATAAGATTTAGTACTTCTGTTATAAGAAGGAAATACAATGTGTGCTACTCTTTCAACTCTATTAATGTCCAATTTTAATAGAATAATGAATATAAACAATTTAGAAATAATACATAAATATAATATGAATATCATAATTATAATTTTATTATAATTTCATATTTAAAATATATTTATTTTGTAAAATTTATCTTACAAGTTCGTTGAAAGAGACTCTTTTAGAAAATTGTTACTAGATTACTTACCATATATATAACCTTTACAAGTTTAATTGGGGGGATGATTTATGAAAGGCATGCCATAAACTAATCTTTTCATGGACAACAACTTTAATCTACCAAAATATAAGTAACCTATTCCAAGATGTCATAGTTAGGTTGAATCATTTGTTTAAGTCTTTAAATACTTGGTATTATCGTTGTCAATTTTAAATTTAAATGTTTTCTTCTTTTAAAATGGCACATTTGTTATCATTTTCCATTTTCCATTTTCCATCTCTCATAATCATCATATTTTTACTCAATTGTATGTCATACCTTTCTCCAAAAGTTGACCAATACTTAAAATATTAGTTTTTAGAATATAATAAGCATAGGCAATAAAATGGTGATCTACATTCTTTAATTTAATAAGAATATATATTGAAATTTTATTTTTATCACCAACCATCAGCAGGAAATATTACCTTTTGTAGACTCTTCAAGGATAGAAAACAAATCTTATTAATAGTCATAGAATTGCTGGCTCTTAAGACAAGATACTAGGAGTATGATTCCTTTCTTCATTTTCATTGGAAGTCAATAACAAGTGGGGTCTTCATCTTCTTTAATCTTAAAAAAAATTGTTTTTTCATCTTTGTTTGAATTCAACATATAATTTGCATCAAAGTGCTTAAATCCTTTACAATTGTAATATTGTACACTAGATTTTAAATTGTGGCCACCTTGAAACCAGTCACCTTTGTCACACCCTCTTGACTTTTATTGTTGAAAATCTTATCTTCATGATTAGACAAAGTTTTGCCTCCTCTGCCTCTTCTATGGCTTTCAGGGGTCCAACTTTGACCCCTACTTTTTGTGTTAGATTTCTATATCGATTGGAGACGAGAACGAAGTAGGAATATCGATTGGAGACGAGAACGAAGTAGACCTATGAGGCTATGAAAACCTCTCCCCCATATACATGTTTTTCCAATAGTGGGAAGAGCAAAATCATGTGAATAGGTGGTCCGGGCTGTTACAATGGTATCAGAGTCAGTACTCGGATCGGTCTGTCAGCAAAGACACTAGGCCTCCAAGGGGGTGGATCTAGGCGTGTGTGCCAGCAAGGAAGCTGGGCCTCCATGGGGGATGGATCCAAGTCTGTGGGCCAGCAAAGACGACGGGCCTCCAAGGGGGTGAAATTTTAGATTCTCATATCAGTTGGAGAGGGGAACAAAGTAGGTCTTATAAGGCTATGGAAAGCTCTCCCTCATAAATGTGTTTTTCCAAGGGTGGGAAGAGCAAAACTATGAGGGCTTGGCTAGGCCAATGTTCAAAGTGGACAATATCTGTGAGCGAATGGTCCGGGCTGTTACATTTTACTCTTCCTTGAATTCTACTAAATCCGCTAATAAATTGTTGATGTGTATCTTCTTTTTCATTAAATTTCAATTTTTCTACAATACTTAAGTACTTCTCTTTTCTTTAATCTCTCTTAATAGGCTTGCAAAGAAACCATGAGTTGATCTACTATAATTGACGCCAAATCCTTTGACTCTATATTGACAATTACAATCTAATCAAAATTTGAAATCACACAAAAATTTGCCATCTTTTCTCCATTTTTCTTTAATTAATTAAAATTTACCAAAAAATTATTGAGTAAAACTCATCAATGGATTCAAAGTCTTTCATCTTGAAGTTTTCATACTAACCTCTCAAGGTTTGTAGAGGTACTTTAATTACTTTATCTTTTGTTTTAAAGAAATTTTGAAGAACCTCTTCTTGCAGTATAAACTTTTTCAAACATGCTCCCATCTAAGCAAATATAAAAAAGAGTAAGTATTTGTTGATCTTTCTTTTTAACTATTAGTAAGGCATCTCTTTTTACAATCATTATTACTTCCTCATTCCTTGGCTATTCATATCCCTTCTCTACAGTCTCTCAAATATCTTATGCTTCAAGTATAGCTTTCATTCTGATGTACCAATTGTCATAATTCTTCTCACTGAATTTGAAAATTGGGAGTAAAATATTCCATTCATTATGGTTCAACTTGAAGTGACTATGATACCACTTTTATTGAAGAGAAGTTATACAGGAAGGGTTTGTATTGAGTCAAAAGGTTTGATTGAAATTTATCCCAAGGCTAATATTTATAGTAGTACAAAACTCACTTTTAGATCTCAACTCTTAAAAGTCCTACATGAATGTTAGACATTCATCACATAAGAATATTAAACTGACTATTGAAAATATTAGAATAAATATGCCAATATAACACATATACTAATGTGACTCATTACAATTTATCTTTTTAAAATGCTAAGTTGTTTAGGTGGGCTAATGTCTTCCTGTTGAGTAATTTCCCTCGTTACTGAGCTTCTGATTTATGAGACGTTTGATTGCCTAGATTTGTTTTTCTTGTGGTTTAGCCGACCATGAACTTTGCCATGCCGGTCATATCACATAACTAGCACTTTCATGATGAATCTGCTGGTTGCAAAATTGTTCCATTATTTCTTCTATATGAAGACAAGAACTCTTCAAATAAGGCTGCTCAATTTGTGTTTTTTCACCAACATCCAAATTTTCTATGCCTCTTGTGGCCTTCATGCTCAGGATTACGCTACTTTGGTTCTACTCGAGTGTTGTTTATCTCTTTCTCCATGTACTGCTCATCTCTTCTTCAATAAGTTTCCTGACACTTGGCTTACCAGCATCAGCTGGTGCTGTTATTGTCTCTTCAACATCCTGATATATTGATTCATTAGCAAGTTTTGAAACATATCGTGCGAAGAGGCACAAACCATATTGATTTGATTGCATAAACAAAAGCATCAATATTTGATTTAAAATAGTTCAGGCTTCAAGAAATACTTTCCGATTTCAATTAGTTCAGTTAATTCAGTTTCTACATAAGCAAATCGTCAAAGATTTATAAGTCTTTACCAACAACATGCATTCCCTCAGGCCTGTTATCCGAGTATGGGAGGCGCTTTTGGCGGAAGTCAAACATGATAATTATTAATTTAAAAATTAATCAGCTAACAATCCAACCATCGTGCCTGACCAAAGTATCGTCACAAGTGCTTCTGTTAACTGCCACAGGCAGCGCATGTTTCCAAATGAAAACTTAACGCATATTTTTGTTATTGCAATTGCAGTTTCATCTTTCGACAACATCATCATCCCAATTACAGAACGAGCATCATGTGATAAACTCTCCTGTTTAAACAAGATGTGGGGAAAGGGGGTGTCCTATGGTACAAAACTACGCGCGCAAGGCTCTGGCCCAGAGCCATGGGAGAAAAGAGACACCAACATAGAAATGTCTTATTCAAGCAAGCACATACACTTCAGCAATCCCAAACTACTGAGCGAATAGTAGTATTTGGCACCATCCAACTTTTGTTGCATCAGATAGCTCCCAATTATGGATACTTCCTCGGAGAAATTTGACCAAAAACACATTATTAGTTCAACTGCTAGTATTGTTTCCCCATACATTATCCCATGCGCCGGTAGGAGCAGCCTTTGGCCCCTCAATGTAGTTCTGATTCCCGCGAGGATTGTGCGGATCCAGAAGCTCACCACGTCCAGGTCCTTGAACTTTTCTGGGTTTTGTTTTGATTCCCAAGATTCTCAAAACAAATCTCGCCAACTCTCCATACAGCATTCCTGTGCGATCAAAAAGCTGCAAATGACAGTTTTTAAGAGTTATGTTATCATCAGATGGTTAATTATACTTTCACTTATACATAGAAGGACTGGAGAGAGAAATTCGAGTAAGAAGGAGCAAAACCTGGAGCAGTGCAGTCATAAACATGTGGAATGCCTGCGTGTTCTGGTCTATCAAAACTGATATCCGGCCAAAAATGTTCACAACACCTTGCATCTGCCACAAAACAAAGAAATACTTGAACAAAAACTTAAAGCACATAAAAGATATGACAAAGGTTCAGGAATCTTGCTCATTCTAGAAAATATGACGAGACACAATCAATTTAGTTACAGTAAGTATAATAGGCTGTGAACATGCAGTATAACTCCTACCAACTTGCTAAATTTTAATAGCAAGTTTACTAATTGGATGCAATTAAAATTATAATATACAACCTAAAAGTCGTTCTACATCAATGATGGCACTGAAAAGCTTCAAGGGACTCAGAATTACATAGATCATAGCAGGGTAACTTATATACTCATTGACGAAGGGTGAGAAAATAGATCGAAAAAGTACATGGGCCCAGTTAATAAAGGGGATCTTGACCTAATACAATCAAAGAACACTGATATACGTAAAGGAAAAGAAAAAAGCTAGACAAAATATTCGTTAGATTCAGAAGGACAATGTATCAGGTCTCTATCTGCAGTTTAACTGTTCATTCCAGAAATATGTAAAGGTTAAAAGGACTTCACAGTCACAAAATGGAGGAAGATGAAACAGAAAAGGTAGACATTCCTACCATTTGAAGGAAAGAAATCCAAAAGCCAGGAGGAGATGGTGGACCACCAAAGGGATTATTTGGATCTTGATCACCATAAGGTCCCATGCCCGATCCATAACCACCCATTGGGCCACCAAAGCCATTGTTGTACATCCCACCACCATACATGCCACCTCCATATAACCCACCATAACCTCCTCGATACATATTGTTCCCATACAATCCACCACCATAATTCCCTCCATATCCACCATAAGACCCATACATTCCAGAACCATATCCAGAATTATAATTTACACCAGATCCATAGCCTGTAGACATGCAAAAAAGTTCCATATAACCAAGCATATATTAAAAAACAAAGGAAAATAGGAACAAGTACTCAGCGCAATAAAGCTATATATGACCAGAAAGAATGTACTATTATTTTAGTTGAGAACACACAGATAGGTTTAAAATATTAGAATACAAAATCCACCAAGAACTTACCTCTTTCCTTCTTCAAGCATAGGATTGAGTGAAAAGAAAATTTAATATAAAACAGAAAGGGTATTCTAAGGCATAAATAGTTACCACTTATTCAACAAAAAAAGATATAAACAGAAGTCCACATTTGATTACATGAGCAAACTGATGCATGCAGGTTAGTTAAAAGGTAAACAAGTACCTCCATACATATTCCCATATGTTTGTTGCTGCTCCCAGGGCCGGGTGGGCACAGGTCTACCAAGAGAATTTCGATTTGCAACTGTGTTTGTATCACTGTTTGAGACAATTTCACCTGGTTTTGCAGTTCCAGATGCCTCTACTACATCACTGGTGCTGCCAGGTGATGGTGGTTTAAAAGGTGTTGGGCCACTTGAAGCCCCTGTTCGTTCCCAAGGCTTTGCCGGAGGCCCACTACCTGCAATTGGATAATAGAATCTATTAGAATCTATATATAAATAAGTGTCTATGTTGACGAAAGTTTTAACAACCTTGCATGTAAGTAGAAAGATACAAATACATGCAATTTTTAAAATTGAGAACAGAATTATAACCAGCATCAAAAGCAATATCAAAGTAACAATTGATAATCCTTCCGCTCCATACATCTAATATAGGTCCTAAAATTCTCTCATCCAAAGATATGTTGCACCTGATTCCAAACTCTTCTCATTAACTTTGTAATAAGGGATAAAAACTCACCAACACCTTGAACTTTCATATCCAACGAGTAGTTTGACATTCATAAACCTGAATGTATGCCCTGTGCATAAGCGTTAAGAACCCGGGCTCATATTGTACAGTTTCAAATAATTGAACCGACGTCTCAAGGTTAGATCGGAACCAAAGCTAGTAGCAAAGTTTTAGGAATCTTAATGACAATGCTTCGGTTCCATTAAAACAAGCACGTATGCTACGAATTGTCCCCGCTAACCCATAACAATTCCATTAAAAAAAGTTAATAACACAAGTAAACAAAAATCGGAGATACCATACGATCAAAGGACAATAATATTAAAAACACGAAGCGAAGCCTAATAGTAATAATAAAAAATCAAGCAATTTCACAAAGTTCAAGTCAATAACAAGAAATCCAAATCAAAAGCCCGAAATTTAAGAAATAAAAAAGCAGCGATAAATTGAAGATCGACGCGCATAGAAATGAAACCCTAATAAGAATAATCTCCGGGGCGCTAAAAAGGAATTGTATAATCAATCACATATTTGTACACACAAAAAAAAGAAGAACTGGTACATGAAAAATGAAGAGGGTGACCGGGATCGAACCTGGCTGCTGCTGAGAATTGGAGTCCATGGGCGTTGTGTGTGTAAATTGCGGGGCGCGCTTTATCCTACGCTACGCCCACCTCTCAAAGCGACAGCGAGGCGAGAGAGAGGGAGAGAGAGAGAGAGAAGGAGGAGAGAGAAATTGCAATCTAAATTTGTTGCATGTATTTATTTTGAAATGGATATATTAAATTTAAATTTAAATTTATTAAAATTAATACAAAATTATTTAATTTTATGCAATATTAATATTTTTTGTAGAGCGCGTACGGGTGGGTCAATACCGCGTACACATAACGTAGGTAAATTTAGAGTCTGATTAACGTTACATACATGAAAGTGGGCAGTTGGGGTACTACAAGTCCTTTTCGGATCATTTGGTTCTGCATTGATTTTGTACCACCCATTGCGTGGTGGGGACCATGTTTGATTGCTTAATGTCTTTGGTTCTACGTGCTAGACTATTCTATTCTTTTGGGCTTTTGCACCTATTACTTTAATTTTTAATATTAATCTTTACTTTATTAAATTATAAGTTACAATTTAATATTTTAAATTCTTTTTTAGTAACAAAGTATAATAAGAAAACTAAATTAATTATACTTGTATGGTAATGCGTACATATGTGGGGGTTGTTAAAATTCAAATTACTCTTCTGATTATTTACATCGTATCTTTTTTTTTTTAACTTTTCGTAGGTTGATGTCTCTCTTCATTCATTAAAATTATACAAGATTAATCCAACATTTTGAGGTGATTGACACATATTGTTAATGTAATCAACTTATATATTTAATTAAAATTATAAATAATAGCATTTGGACTTCAAAATTGCATAATCTTTTTTTTATTATTATTGTTGGTGCCAATATGAAATTTGGGTATGTTAGGGAAGAATTCTCACAAAATTTTTATCTGACTTCTTATCGATGATATAAATAGGCTTTAAAAACTTAGAACATAAAATCGAATACACAATGTAAAGAAATTGAGAAAAAAAAAATTTAGAGTGGAATGATTGTTTATATATATGTATGTGCTTGAAGTTATGTAGTATTTTGGAGATTGTGTGCGTCTTTTGTCACAGTGCTAGTGAATTTATGTAGTATTCTCAACTTCAAGTAGTTTTTTTCACACTTCTCAGGGTCTAGCTAATTTCTTGTAACTATTCTTTTAACTTCAGCCTCAAGCATCTCTTTTGTAACTTCTTAACTTCCACCCTACTGAGTCATGTTTCTCCATTGTGTTCGTTACTTACTACCAACATGTTCAACCTCCACGTTTTAAAATTCTACTATCCATAAATTCTCTGGCTAAACATTTTCTAGGCTTTCATGTTTTGGGATCCTTTTACTTGTGGGCTGGATTTCTTTTTAAGCTATCAACAATTATCCCCCGTATATGTTTGGTTGAGCAGACCAAACATATGGTATGGAAGTCCTCCTAACATTTTATAAAATAGATACAAAACCATTAGTCACATTCTTAAACATGGATTAATAGTTTTGGGAAGTTTAGAAGTCAAAGAGAATCCAATTATAAGAGGAAGCCTGGCAACATCATCAAGAAGATCTTTACCTAGTCGTAAATTAAAGAGAATCCTTAATTGATAAGGAATGTTATGCACAAAGATTATATCAAGATTTTCCTACATTTGAAATTTCTAACTCCTCGTCCATTACAGAAGTTAAAAGATCTACCATATTCAAATTTCAAATTTATATTACTCCCCTAGGATTCAGTCGTTTCACTATAAATTCTTGTCATTTCACTCCATTCTCTACCTCAAACTTTACATAGTTTTCATCTTTTCTAGTGTTTTCCCCTTTCTCTACTTACAAATCCTCTCCACAATTTATTGACTCTTCTTAGACTATGGCTTTTACCCATCATTCGTCTACCTGTTTCTCTATAGACTCTGCTAAATTAAATGCTATAGATGTACATCTTAGATTTTCTGTCTCTATACTTTTTGTCAGCAAATTCTATCAATTTTCCCTACCTTTATTCTTTATACAAGCTACAAAACTTGAGGTAGTCTCTATTGTAGCTAAACCTCTACCTCCCTTTGTTAGAATAAGGTAATTAATTTAACCTAAAATGTCTTTTTTAGGTTCTTCTTTCCTATTAGAATTCTTTTCTTTCATTATGGTAAAAGGTTTTCCCCATTTTGACCATAAATAAGGTCTACCTTTAATTATTAGAATCTTTCCATCCATTGGATTCTCTCATCCATCTCTTCTTTATTTAGGAGAGGTGAGTAAATCAAACTTCCCTCTGGAATTCCCCTTATTCCATGCCATAAAATCTCTAAAATCATGACCAAAGAGCATAAATCAATGGGTTAAATGGATAGATAGGTTGTACCCTTCTTGTTATTTTTCTTAGAAAATATAAGGACTTTTTAATTAATAACCCTTTCATAAAATCTACTAGAATATCAACTCAGTCTTATATCTGTAGTCCTATAATTTTAGAGTCCCTACAATCACTTTTTTATTTTCCCTTTTAGACACGCTTCAAGTTTGATTAAAGATGTTTTCTTTCTAATTAGGCTACATGTGATTGGGGAAGATTTTTTTATTTAGTGGAGGAAATTTTTGGTCTAGACTCTTGCTCTTTAAGTGCTCTTTTTATTCTGAAATGATTAAAAGTTATCTTTCTTATAGGAACGTTATCTTTAAAGAAGAAAATATTAAGTTCATTTGGGTCCTATTGAATCAGTTTTCTTTTCCATGTAAACAAAAAACCGAATTTGGAATTCCTTCCCTTCCACAGAGGAGTAGCCTCTTGTAAATTATTGGCTCTTGGATTTTTTTTTAGGATTCTTTCATAGGAATTTAGCGAGATGTTTCGCCAACCTCCCTCTTTAGAGGCTTAACCTATGTGTATGGTTTATTTGACTATAGACCCTTACTTATTTCCTAAAGCTCAAGGATAGGGAAGGTCTTCCTTCCACTAATCCTATATTTCCAAATTTCCTTGGCTTTCATCTGTCTATCAATTTGTGTAGCAAATCTTCTAAGGATGTCTTTAGTTTTTTACTGTCTTTGAAGTCTAGGTAAATGGACCAATTCAATCGTTTCAAGAATTTCTCTAAAAGACCTTATTAGCTAAAAATTTTCAATACTTTTCAATCTTCCTTTTGAACTATTTACCAAAAGTTTTCCTTTCCTATACTAACCTGAGAGTCTTTGTAGTAGGTTCCCATAAAGTCAGACCTTTCTATAGGTTTTAAAGTATATTTTCCTTATCTTTGAAGCCAACAACTCGACCTTCGTTTAGGAATTCCTCTTGTTGTACATTTTCTATACTACTTAGTGGGGGTCCCTTCTAAAGACAATGCTATTAAAGACAAATTTCTATAAGAAATCTTCAAACATTATCATGTTCTGAAGTGAAAATCTACATAGCTAGTGTTGATGATATTGAAGCTTATCATGCTTAGTAATGGATAATCCTTTTTAAAACCAATGTTATTAATAACAAACTTCTTCGCCAAATCTTCAAACATGATCGCATTATGAAGTGCAAGATGTTAACAGCTAGTATTGTTGATACTGAAGCTTATCATTCTTAATGTCAGAAGAGTATTTAGAATTTAATATCTTGTTTTGATTCTACTATCCTTAAAGGTACTTTTTTTCACTAAAGATTATTTAAATTCTAGCTTCTTTTACTGCAAAATCCCACTATCATAGGGTACATACCCAAACCTTTGAGAACATATCCTACGATAATGGTATGTTAGAGCAATAACAAATCTAACTTACACAAAATCTTATGCAAATGCTTAGACGATGTTTTCATAATCATTAGACCTCAGTCCGGCATTCAACTATCGTTGAGAAACGGAATCATTTGAAATCATAACAAATCAGACACTTCCAATATGTGATCGCAGAACAAACTCCTCGAACCTCAGGTACAGAATTCAGAACCAGCACACACACACAGTTCAATGATATTGGAAGTTAACAAATTGAATACATACAATCAAATAATCCTAGGAATTCATCTAGG
>JANZXR010000009.1:7910865-7937400 GCA_027575705.1 Erythroxylum echinodendron
AAAACCGTGAGGTTGCGAGGTCGAGTCGCAGCCAAAGCGGACAATTCTGATTAAGGTTGGATGCCGCAGTATCACCCACAAACACACGCCGTAGTATCACCTGCAAACACCTACGGGTGGGGTGTGGGGTCCAACACCGACACAGAAGGAGTTCACGAACAGTAACACAAAATAAGTTCATGAATAGTAACACAGAAGGAGTTTACGAACAGTAACACTTTCATGAATAGTAACATAGAGGGAGTTCATAAACAGTAACACATAAGAAGTTCATGAACAGTAACACAGAGGAAGTTTATGAGCAGTAACACAGAGGAAGTTTCGGCTACTTAGGGAGAAAGCAGACGAATGCAAGAAGCAAAAGAAACAACACGCAGGCGAAGCAAAAGACAGACGAAGCAAAAGATAGACGAAGCAAAAGATAGAGGAAACTAAAACACAGAAGAAGCAATACAGAGGAAGATGATATCACCCAGAGGAAGTTGACTTCATCATAGAAGAAGCAATACAGAGGAAGTTTGGTCGTAGAGGAATCAAAACACAGACAAAGCTGGTTCATAGAGGACAACATCTTGACAGACGATGCATCCTCACAGAAGAAGATAACTTACAGAAGAAGATAGCTTAGAAGAAAATGACTCATAGAGGATGCATCTTTACAGATGATGCATCCTTGCAGAGGAAGATGACGCCACCTAAAGGAAGCTGACGTCTTCACAGAGGATTCGTCTTTACAGACGATACAGAAAACAGAAGAAGCTGAACATATCATCTTTCATTCCTATACGAATTATAGACATCATTTTCATTGCTACTATACCTCCAAGCATGAAAACGTCATCTATATTGCTCCCTTTTTAGCTCCAAAATAACAAACAACTCAAAAAGTCAAACTCACATAAATACCAAAATCGCAGACTACTATTCATGTTATTTCTACATTTTCTTTCCTTCTGCGTTTGCTTTTCAATTTACTCAACATCTAGAAACCTCATATCTATCCTCTACTCTTTGAACCTTCTCATGCATATATATATCCTACATGCACACTCATTTATACAGTGAAAATAACATTACGATCACTTACTTGCTTAACAAGTACTCTCACACTGAAAATGGAAGTTAACACTACAAAAAGCTGCTAAATTGCTATTCGGTGATGAAGATAAGAGAAGAGAACCACAATGTGGAGTGTTTCAGTGAAGAATGGAAGCTATAGTAGATTATTCCTAACTTAAACAATATAATACGCGGGTCCATTCTATGTCCCTCACGTGTGCTATTTACCTTCATTAACTCACCATTTATCATAATTACAAACTATGGTAGATTCTTCCTAACTTAAACAATATAATACGTGGGTCCATTGCTTGTCCCTCACATATGCTATTTATCTCCACCGATTCACCATTTTTCATAATCACAATTAGCCATATGTAATTCCATTAACCCGAAAATGCCAATGAAAACATGTACAGTCATATAAATGTGCCAAATAATACATATGTCACAAATAACTTATGTCTAACGTGCATTTATCTTAAGTCATATAAATATCTTATAAATAACTGTTCTAGCCGTATAGGTAACAGGATGTTACATTTCTATCTTATAGATTTTAGGTTTATAGATGCTAAAGATAGAGAAGAAGTCAAGACAATTTCTCAGAAGCAAATAGTTTCAAATCCTGTCATTAAGAGAAAACTTAAAAATAAGTCATCGTCTGCCTCAAGCTTTGAGAAGGCCTAAACACCCATTTTAAGAAAATCTGCTAGAAAGTTAATTCATTCTTCCATTGGCTTATTGAAAGAACCTAAAATTACAGATCGTGTAACTGAATACACTGCTCCTATGGAAGAAACTTATTCTACTTCTAAAAAGATAGTGGAGGACATATAAGGAATTCAATAAGGTCAAACAGACATCTAAGGAATTGGGAAAGTCACTGATGCTGCAAAAGCATAAAGTCAACCTCTAAAAGCAATAAGTTTAACAAGCTAAAGAAGACTAAGTCTTTTGCATCAAACAGTGGGTTTAAACTTATCTTTATTCAATTTGTTGACCATTGGTTAGTCTTTTGTGGACTTTGAACTTTATCTATGAATATTTATTTTAACTTATTATTATTTGATTTTGAGAATTCACTCTTATTCCTTTATCCCCAACCTTTTAAAAAGAGTAGGTACATAAGGCTTTAAATACTTCCTATTGATAAAATACATGTGAGATTCACCTTCTAAACTAGAAAACTAATAGGCATTATTGTCTAAAACTCTATGAAATGGTCCTTCCTAATTTAGAGACCACTTCCCCTATTCTTTATCTTTCGTCCCAGGTGGTAGGATTGACCTTCATATTTGATCCCCTTTTAAGAATTCCTACCTATGAATTCTTTTGTTATAGATTTTCATCACCTTCGCCTTTTAAACAATCATGTTATTTAACACTTGAAATTGCATTTTGTCTAAGTCCTCTAGTTCCATTAACATTGCTTCTGAACACTCAGATATTTTTAAGGAATTTTGGTTAACCACTCTAAGGAATGGAACTACCATTTCCATAGGAAGAACAACATCATGCCCATAGGTTAAAGTGATGGGCTAACTCCTTTAGCAAGTGTGTTTGGAAGTATGATATGCTCATAAGGTCTCAAACATCATTTTATTTCGTTCTCTAAGAATCTCCTCTAACATTTTTCTAAAGACTTTAATGACTACTTTGTTTGATGCTTCGACTTGACCATTAGCCTGAGTTTAATATAGAGTTAAATTTAATAATTGTATACTATAATCTTTAACAAAATCTTTAAGTTCTTGATAGGTAAACATGGTTCCCTAGTCATTTGTTATCGATTGAGGAATTCCAAATTAATGATTAATCTGTTCCTTATTGAATTTTACTACATCCGTCTATTTCACTTCTTCATTGGCTAAACTACCACCCATTTAGTAAAATAATATGTGGCCAACAAAATGAAATTATGGCTTTTAAAAGTAGGTAGATATATCTTCCTAATAAGATTAACAGACTAACCTCTAAATGATCATGGTTTAATTATATGGTGTAACTCGAAAGTAGGAATTTGCTAAACTCTTCTATATATTTGACATTGTTGATAACCTTTGGCATAAGATATACAATCGTTCAAGATAAATGGCCAATGGTAACCATGTGGTCGCATGAGCCATCTCATCTTTATTCTAAACTGATGTGCTGCATATACCCCTCATAAACTTGTCTCATAACTGTTAATGCCTCAGGCATCCCAAAACATCTCAAAAGAAGTCTGTCATTGCCTTACTGAAATAAGACTCCTTCGATCAACACAAAATTGGGTGCCTGTTTTCGAACTTTAATAGGCACTTTCCTTTAAGAATTTTCCAATAAGCTCTTAATTTTCACCATTCAATATTAAGTGACTTCTTTATCAATATTAAAAACCTAAGGGAAATCCCTTTTTTCTAGATAGATCGATGGGATTTTCTAGTATAATGGTGTATTCATGAAATAATTCTTTGGAAAATTTCAACCTAGATATAATTTGTGATAGTTCATTTTCCTCCCAAATTTTTAATCAAGGAATATCTTCAAATTCTACTTCATCAAAGAATTCTAACAACAGTGATGGTACAATAGGGCAATAAAGTTAAACTCATACACTTATATTCCCTTGTCATTTAGTGTAACACCAATTGAGAATCTCTCATGATGAGAACTTCGATGGCTCCAAGATCAACTACAAGTCCCAATTCATATATTAAGCCTTCATATGTGATAGGATTAAATTATCTTATATTTTCTTATGAATTTCCATGCGATTTCAATCCTATTTTCAAGATAAAATGCTTAATTTGTGTTTAGTTTGTGTTGAATTATAAGTTGGATATCTTGATATATATTTGAGGCCAAAAAGACAAGATTTTAAAACAAATTGGAGCATAAATATTTAATAAGTGAAAGAAGATATACAACTAGAAAAAGAGAAGCAAAAATGGTAGCACTTTGTGAAGAAAACGAAAGCATTTGGACAAGCAAAGAAAGCATTGAAACGACACGTAAGCAGCTAGTGAATTAGCCCAAAACGATAGCCAAATGTATTTAATGGATAGTCAAAAATCTGACCAAAATGACATCAGCAAAGGAGTAAAACGCTAGCGTTAACTTTAAACGTTAGCGTTTAAGGGAGAAACATATAAGACAGAAGGAGGTTTTTGACATGTAGAGGGGTTGGGACCGAAACTCTCCAACTTAATTCATCCCATCAATATATAGGGGCACTATAGTAAAGACGCAAAATAGGGTGGAGAGTGGTGGCAAGAGAGGAATGGCGTAAGTAGAGAAATAGAAGAGAGTGGCGTGATGAAAAGAAGAGTGTACAGTAATTTGAGTCATTGCATTAAATTGTCAAATCGATGAATAGCAACAGTAGAGAGCATTAACGTGAGAAGAGAGCAGCTAGGTTTTTTGTAAGGGATAGAAATAGGGGCTAAGCTCTATCTTTTTGGGAGACCCATAGAGGAGTAACATCCTGACGCTAGTTCGAAGGCGACATTGACGCCAACGACCTGGGTTAAGTAATTTTTCATTATTTTGTTATTTCTTTCTCTCATTAGGAATTGATTATCTTATCTTGTTTTTATTGGATTGGGTATTAAATGATGATGATTTTAATACTCTATTGAATTGTTTTTCATCAAAACCCATTGCTAGAATCGAATGCAATAAGTAATTTCGATTCATGTGTAGTTCCTAATGGTTCCACAACATTAGAGATAACATAACATAGGTTAAATAATATGAGCTTGTGTGATTATTGCCTAAATTGGCCTATTTGTTTGATTTATAACGCAATTTTTCGGATAACTTAGAGAGCTTATTATAGGTTTCCTAATAGCTAGGGTAAACTAACGAGCGCTTCATGATTAACTAGGAACTAAGGAAAAATCGGAATTAACAGGACTTGTTGTTAATCTACGATCAATAATTGCTAAGAGAGATAAAAGAAAAACAAATAAGAGAATTGTGCTTAATTAGAGTGTAGGCCGAGATTGAACCAAAGAACCCGATCCCTACCAAATTCCCCACTTTTATCATTTTTTGAATGTTTTCATTAGGTTTATTTTATTTTATTTTCTTATTAAATCAAAACCCCCTATCACGTAAACATCGATTAATTTCATTTCATAGGCCAATTGAACACTCCCTACGGGATCAACTTAAACTCACCACTACTATAGTAGTAGTCTAGTTATTTTATTTTGACTACAGTTACGATGTGCTGGTTAATTTTGGTACTGTTGTCGAGGAGTACGGTGTTTAGTTTTTGTTTGTGATTTTAATTGGTGATTTGTATATATTTTTTTGTAATTGACTTCTTTTCAGTTATTTCGTGATCCTTTCTTTATTTAGTTTCGTGTTTGTGTTTTTTAAAAAAATTTTTTGGATATAGATGGAAGTAATTTTTTTTAATTCATATTCTCAATCCTATAACAATGTTTGGATTGATCAACCTAACTTTTGTTATGGATGGGATAATCAGCCAAATTACTTCCATGATAGTTTGCAGGAAGCACAACAATTCTCATACGTACCAGAAGCTTCCTATTAAGACTCAGGTACATCCTTAGAAGAATTAGTTAATGTGTATGTTGCTAACACTTTGCAATTTCAGCAGATTCTAGAATTCAGAATTTGATAAGCCAAGCGGATCAATTGATGGAAGCTATCAACCGCCTAGCATCATAAAGCAAAGAGACGTAACCATATCAACCTAAGGAGTACCCGATGGATATTAGCGTGGAAACTTTAAAAAGTGATGAGGAGCTTGAGAAGTATGAGGTCAATCTTTAAGGAATTGCTTATGTTGAAGAAATTTAAGAGGAGCTAGGAGCTCGAAAAGGACATACCATTTAGCTTAGAGGTAAGTATTGAGTTCCATTTTATTGTTAAGACTGACTCTTTACCTTTACCTAGCAGATTGGAAGAGTTAAACAAAAAAGAAAAAGGTGAAGAGTCATTCGAATTATTTCAAAAGAGCACAGACTCAATGGAGATGAAGAATCTAAAGAAAGAGGAAGAGCTGCAAGAAGTGCAGTTTTTAGGAAAGCTGTGAGTAAGCGAGCTCAAGACTGAAGGTGGCAAGCAGGATGTTGAGTCTCCATACCCATTGGCAATACTCTTACGAAGACCATCCTACTGTGAGAAGGCCGATGCTCGAAAAGACAAGTGGACATTAGAGTATGATGGCAAAACGATGAAGTTCCACTCTTTAGAAGCCTCAAGGCATCGTGTTGATAAGGAACTTACTTCGAGGGAAGGTGCTTTAGGCTCCCTATGGAGCTTGAGCATGCTTCCTGTTGGGCTCAAGCATCCATTCGACAATGGATGATGTGCATATGTCGAGGGTCAAACTTATGACCTAAAATAAGTTCTTGATGGGAGGTACCCCATCTGTATCCTTTTGTTTTTATTTGGGTTGTTCTCCTTTGCACATATTTGTTGGTTGGTTCGCTTTTAGTGTTTATTTTCTTTTTGTGTGTTTTAGTTGTAGGTGGAAGATGGGTTGCTATTCTTCAAGAGGGAAGCTATTATTTCTTTCATTTTAGGATTCACATGGCCTCTCGAGGGGAGTATTCTTGTTTTCATTCCCTTTATGTTTTTATTGATTTTAAAACATTAAGGACAATGTCCCATTTAAGTGCGGGGGTAGGGCTAGTTTGAAAATTTTTGCACTTGAATTATGATGAATGATGAATGTTGAATCATGAAATTCTGTCATAGTAATTGGACTAAGAATTGAGTTGTATGTTTGAATTTGGATTAGGCAACTTGAGAGGAAGGTAAATCATGGGGATTGATTAAAGTAGTTGGTTGCATAGACTCAGTCAATAATTTGATACTAGAGTGATTAGGTAATGTATGAAATTTTGATGGATTTTCATATAAGCAAATGTGAGGTTTTGAGCCTATATGATTGCATTTCACAGTCATTCTGTTTCTTTATTATGTGTGAGGCTCCCCTAGGAAGATTACCTTCAGAACTTGTATTAAACCGATTTGAAACTACTAGTTGCATGGTTTATGGAAATGATTAAGGACTTCTTTATTTTGAACCCTTAGCTTAAATAACCCACCAAGTCACTTTTGCCTTGCAAACCCCTTTGAGCCTTTAACCTTGTTTGTTTCTGTATTAATCACCTTACATTGAAACCCAACAATCCACTACATTGAAATCCAACAATCCACTAGCCTTACCCTGTCACAAGTTTAATGAAGTACTCAGTAAGCATGTAATGTCTATAATTTAGGGACTTTTATTTCGTATTGTATTCTGAGATAGTTTTAGAGGTACTTCTACTTATGTTTTATTGATATATGCTATTATTTTTCCTATTGCTTTTAGTTTTATTCAAGTAACAAAAACATAACAAAAAAAGAGAAAAAAGAAGAAAAAAAGAAATTGAAAAGGAGTAAAACGTAGAAGCATTAGTTAGTGATGAGTAGTTGTAGTCCATTGTATTCATATGTTTATCTCAGAATTTGTAGTTGGTTGTCCCTTTTATTGAGTACTTTGTGAACGCTTGTGAGTAATCGTTTGACTTTTTACCTTACCTTAACCCAAACCCCATTATAACCCAAGTAAAATCCCTTTTGATCTATGATAGCATGTATTCTATGTAGAGGAAAATGGGTTTATTTGCAAGCTTATAGTAGTGTAGTCTCTTAGAGGGAGTCTTGAGTGAAACACCAACCCATCACATACTTGAGTGATATGAGTGAACACCGTGAGAAAAGTTCATCTTAATTTTATGCTTACCTTTAATCAATGGTGTCTTCTTTTGACTTTGTTTATGTGTATTGATGAAAAAATTGTGATATATGTAGTAGCTTGATGCTTGAGTTGCGAATGTCTGAAGGACTATATATACTTGATTTTCTTTGAAAATGGATTAATAGAATATTTTGGTTATGTTTAAATTGCTTGAGGACAAGCAATAGTTCAATTATGGGGGTATTTGATAGGATTGAATTATTTTTATATTTTCTTATGTATTTCCATATGATTTCAATCCTATTTTCAAGGTAAATGCTTAATTTATGTTGACTTCTAGGTTGGATATCTTGATATATATTTAAGGCTAAAGCAAATTGGAGAACAAATGTTTAACAAGTGAATGAAGATGGACAGTTGGAAAAAGAGAAGAAAAAATGGTAGCACTCCATGAAGAAAACGACAGCGTTTAGACAAGCAAAGAAAGCATTAACGACATGCAAGTAGCTGGTGAGCTAGCCCAAAATGACAGTCAATGTATTTAACGGAGAGTAAAAGATCTCACCAAAACGACATCAGAAAAGGATTAAAACGCTAGCGTTAAATGCATGCATTAAAGCTAGCATTAAATTCTAGCATTTAAGGGAGAAAAGCATAAGACAGAAGGAGGTTTTTAACATATAGAGGGGCTGGGACCAAAACTCTCCAACTTAATTTGTCCCATCAATACATAGGGGCGCTACAGTAGAGAGGCAGAGTAGAGTGGAGAGTGGCGGCAAGAGAGGAGTGGCGTAAGTAAAGAAATAGAAGAGAGTGGCATGAGGAAAAGAAGAGTGTACAATAACTTGAGTCATTGCATTAAATTGTCAAATTGATGAATAGCAATAGTAGAGAGCATTAACGTGAGAAGAGAGTATCTAGGGTTTTCGGTTAGCAATAGAAATAGGGGCTAATCTCTATCTTTTTGAGAGACCCATGGAGGAGTAACATCCTGACGCCGGTTTGGAGGTGACATCGACGCCGACGACCCGGGTTAAGTAATTTTTCATTATTTTGTTAATTCTTTCTCTCATTAGGAATTGATTATGTTATCTTGTGTTTATTGGATTGGATATTGAATGATAATAATTTTAATGCTCTATTGAATCGTTTTTCATGAAAACCCATTGCTAGAATTGAATGCTATACGTACTTGTTGTATTTCCGATTCATGTGTAGTGCCTAATGGTTCGAAATCACTAGAGATAACATAACACAGGTTAAATAATCTGAGATTGTGTGATTATTGCCTAGATTGGTGTATTTTTCTGATTCATAATACGGTTGTTCGAATAAACTTAGAAAGCTTATTATGGGTTTCCCGATAGCTATAGATAATTAACGAGCGCTTCATGATTAACTAGGATCTAAGGAAAATCAGGATTAACAGAGCTTGTTATTAATCTACGACCGATAATTGCTAAGAGAGATAAAAGAACAACAAATCAGTGAATTGTGCTTAATTAGGGTGTAGGCCGAGATAGAACCAAAAAACTGGATCCCTACCGAATTCCCCATTTTTATCATTTTTCACATGTTTTCATTAGGTTTATTTAATTTTATTTTCTTATTAAATCAAAACCTCCCATTACCTAAACATCGATTAATTTCATTTCATAGACTAACCGAACACTCCCTGTGGGATCGACCTAGACTCACCACTGCTACAGTAGTAGTCTAGTTATTTTATTTTGACTAGCGTTACGATGCACCGGACAATACCCTACCTGGATATTTCTACACAGGAAGTCCATTTTAAGGGAAAGTAAAGTCTTTGTTCTATGTTGTGCATTTATGAATACCTCAACACCAACTAACGTCTCTGTGATAAAACCATCAAATTTTAATTCCCATGGCTTCTTCTTATAACTAAAAATTAAATGCAAGTCATGGGATGGCTTACTAAGAAAATAGTTAGTGCCTAACCTTTTACTGATTTTTGAAAGCAATATACCAAGTTAAAGTCTATAAGGGTTATGAGCCATATCCCAATATATATTGAGATAACTATCATATTCAACATTTATTTCATTAAATCAATGAAATCACATAAATTTTATTTTACAACAAATAATGCCTTAATCTTGAACAAATGAAGTATATTGTCAAACATAACTTAATGATAGGAACATACTTCTTTTCTATTGGTGTGAGAATTCTACTCAAATAATAAATAGCTTCTTATAGCTTACCTCATTACTCTAAGCCAATAAACACCTAATAGATTCTTTTGTAACAGAAATATATAACTTTAATGGAATTCCTTCTTTAGGCAGCATAAATGGTAAAGCTTTGGTATTGTATTCCTTGATACTATCAAATGTCATCTGATGCCTTTCTTCCTATTGGAATTCCTTAGAATTCTTTAACTTCAAGAGGCCCAAAAATTCTTTTGTTTTTCCTACTAAGTTAACAATAAACCCTCTTATGTAGTTCACCTGACCTAAAAATCTCTAGAGTTTCATCTTCTTTTGAGGTAGTTACACTTCAAGAATGGATTTTACTTTGTTTCTATCTAGTTCAATTCCTCTATTATAATAAAAAAAACCCCAAAAAGTTTCATGATTTTATTCTAAAAATGCACTTTAATGGATTTAATTTCAATTTATATGTTCTTATCCTGCGAGAGGCTTCTCATAAGTCTTTGATATAATCTACACTCTTTTTTTATTTTTATCTGCCATTTAGTAAATATCACTTTCGATTATAAAAATTTGATTATAACTAGAAAACAATCCATAAAAGAAAACAAAGAATGTTCAAACATTGCATCTATTAAAGAGCATACAATCGACATCATAAATACATCCTTAGGAGTGGATGCATTTAAATTCTTAAAGTTGACACAAATTCTCATCTTTCCATTGTTCTCAACTACATGTACAACATTAGTAAGTTACTATCTAGCTAGTCTAATAATACCAACCTTTTATAAAATTTTGACTTTTTCTTCAATCTTTAGCTTAACTTCATGGACCATCTCTTAAGGGGTTGGAAGTAAGGGTATAATTCTGGTTTTATCAGAAGTCTATACTCCATCAGCCTTCTACCCAGCCCTAGCATCTCTAAATATCCCAAATGAAATAATTTTTGAATTTTTTCTAAAGCTCTACTAACTCTAGTTTTATTCTTAGATCTAAATATTTGCTAACAAAGACTCTATAAATATCTACTGAATTATCCATATTCACTTCTTCTAGTGGTTCTTGATTTTGGCTCTCAAAATCATTAAACTTTGTAAGAGCATATTTCAATTTTTAGACACAATCTTCTTTTATTTGTTGCTTTTCTTCTTCTTCAAAGACTAACCTTATTTTCACATCTCTTCACTTCTTCAAAATTCTCCAAGATGTACTACATTTGAAATTCGATTTCTATGGTTACAACCACCATAATTTCTCTATGTGAAAATTCACTTATTTGATTCCTTTATAATAGACAACCTTATCGACCTAAGGGTATGCATGATGGTAGTTATTTTTATAAATCTTTCTAACTTTATCCCCATCTTTTCTTTCTCTTTTTTAGGACATTCACCAGGGGATAATTTTCAAATTTGTATTGGCTTTGCATAATAATCATGTAATTTTGCCTCTATAGTGTTAACTTTAGACAGAATGACTGTGAATTTCCCCAAACAATTTCTACTTTATTGCCTTTCTATAAAAGTAGAAGTTGATGAAGAGACAAGGTGATACAGAAGTTGGATTTTATCAACTTGCATATGTATCACCAACAAAGAAAGCAGACAATGCAAACTTTCCTACTACCGTGATATTTGTAGGGAGAATCCCCCATGCTCTGATAGTTTTCCTAATAAATGCAGCAACAATTATTTCAGTTGGGATTAAGTCTCCATCGTCTTTGTCTAAAGCTTACATCATTTATGGTCAGCATAATATTTACTATCATTCCATTATAGATCAAAACACTTAAAGTTAGTCTACCATTAATATAGGCCTTAATATTTAGAGGTCTTATATATAGCTTCATAGTATCAACTGGATTTTTTTACACCTTCTTTTCTTGAATTTTTAGTCCTGTTACCAATACTAATACTCTGCATTCTCCTTTCCTAAGAAGGTATTTGTTCTTCTTCACACAAGATTTGCCAAATGAATCAAGGAGTTTTCTTGAGTAAATAACTTATGGTACCTAAATGGGGATTTCTCCATTTATAATAAATTTGTCGGATTCCTCATATTGACTCTTATAGCTAGCCAACTTTTTGAAAAAATATAAGATTTTCTTTTGTCCTACTTCACTTCCCACTAACAACTTCTACACGTCCTTTCTTATTATTAGGGCCTGTAATACTTTAGTTAGAGAAGACATGTCTTATAAAGGATGGCTTCTTCGAGGTTATTTTTTACAATGGTAAAGGCTTGCTTCTTTTAATCATGACATCATATCTATATTATTGAAGCCTTCTTTTCTAAGTTCGAATTAAAGGTACTAAATTCTTGAGGCGTCTTACTTATTGCCACTATCATGGTGACACCTGCGATGGTACTATAAATTGAAGCTATCTGCACTAAAAACATGGAATTTAAGGATCATATCTTTGTCTAAAAACTTAGATAAACTATGTTGGATGGTTTTATTATGAAATTTCTACTTTTTATAGGATTATTTGAGGATCATATCTTTGTCTAAAGACTTAGTCGAACAATGTTGGATTATTTTATTACGAAATTTCTACTTTCTATAGGATTTTAGGAATCTATTGACTTTTATTCCTAGCATTTAAATTATAGTTAGGAAAAAAAACACTTGTACCTAAATTCGATGCTAATGTTAAATGATCTTCCACAATCTTTAACTTCTTTTTGACATCTAGCAATAGGCATAAATTGAACATGGTGGCAGCAACGATCGCAATTGGTGGTAATGAATCTCTTTCTATCAACATGGTTTGGTCAACTTTAGTAAATGGTATAATTCCCTTGTTGATTTGGTCTTGGATTAAAATTTTGAACCTCTGATATGAATTTCTTAGGTGACTCCATATATTGTTATATTTGTAGTCATCTATACCTCTAATTTCTTCCTTTATGAGAATTTTATGTTATGGCAGTAAGCTAATAATTTTTTCTTTCATAAAAAAATCAAAGATTTCCTTTGTTTTAAGGTGTACTGAATTTGAGTAGATGGAGCTTGCATTTTTCTTTTGACTTCAAAATATTTACGCCTTAAAGAGGGGAAAATATAGGTTCCAAGGATGTTAACTTCAACTACTACTGAATCATAAGAATTTGTCTCTATATCACAAATACCTATTGAATTTTTCATCCAGTGCCCTTCTTTCCTAAGAAGTTATTCATATTCAATCATATTTGCTGCTAATTCATAAAAACCACAAAATTCTATACCTTGATTTTTTTTTGTAATTTAATATCTATTGAGCTAGCTTCATATATTTGATCTCTAAGAGTGCAGTCTGATATTAACTTCTCATCTTCTCAAATCATGTAATGAAAATATCAACATTCTCACCTCTTTTTTGAGTAACTCAAGATAACTTAGGTATACTAACTTCATATTCAAACTTAGTATGAAATAATCTTTCCATTTTAGCCCAAAAAAGTATAAAATTCTTGGGTAAAAAACCACACTTGGAGAAGATTATACCTGTTAACAAATTTGTGAACAACATGAGCTTGAAAGTAATGAAGTTTTCATAATTAGATAATTGTCCACATTGATGGTCAATTGACCATCTTCACCAAAAAACAAATTAAATTAAGGAATGCTCTAGACAAGGTTTATGAAATTATGGATGACCCAACTATCTTAAAACATGCTTGTAAAATTCTTAAATAACTTCTCTAATAGTTTTCATATCAACTTATAGTCTCATTTGTAGGGTCGGAGACGAAAGATATGTCTCATATATAGGATAAATACGCAGAGGTGACACAAGAACATCATTTCTCTTATAGGGAGAGACGTATCTTTCATCTACGGAAGAAGTAGCTACAAGGCGACTTCACTATCTAACTTCCATCACATTTGAAGCAGGGTGCCCCTGAGTCCTTTAAAGATTTGCTTTACTAAATCAGAAGAATTCTGCCTAGTAATCTGTGTTAGAGCTATAAAATGTTTGTTAACCTTTTCTATCAGTATCTTGATTACCTTAATCATAAAGGTCAAGTTGGACTTTAATTACAAAATTTTGTTTGTGTGAACAACGTTATTTCTTTATGATGATTTTGGATTCTCGCCAGCAGGAGAGTTAGTTGAAGGAGAGGCTACCATCTCAAGATTCTTAATCATTTGGGATGCAAAACTTTCATTCCCTACTATAGTAGGGACTTCTCTTCCTCCAATGTTGGAGGCATAGCAATTTCTTTGTATTTCTTATATGGGGCATCGTGTCCCATTACGTACGCCGAATTATTGGTGTCAATCTAGATTTTGGGAGTGTAAGGAGGAATTCTCTAGAAATTTGTAGGTAACTTCTTATCGATAATATAAGTGGACTTTGGAAAACTTAGAACGTGAAATTCTAAGATACCAAGATGCTAAAATGCGTTTAAAAATTATTTGATTTAAACAAAGGGAAAGTACAAGCTTCAAAGGGAATTTGAGATAATGAAAATGAATACATAATATAAAGAAAAATTGAAAACAAGGTGTTTCTAGGGTGGATTGATTGTTTGTTTGTGTTTGTTTGAAGATATGTAGTGTTCTAATATGTCTCTTGTCATGGTGTTATGGAATTTATGTAGTCTTCTTAGCTTTAGGAAATTTTTACCTACTTTTCACATTTTAGCTAACTTCTTTTCACCATTCTCGTAACTTCAACCTGAAGCATCTATTTTGCAAATCCCAACTTTTAGCCCACTTAGCCATATTTTTCTATTGTGCTAGTTCAACACGTTTAACTTCCACGTTTCAGACTTCTGCCATCTACAAAATCTCTAGCTAAACATTTGTTAGGCTTTTATGTTTTCATTTCATTTTAGTACTTGTGGGTTGAATTTCTTTTTAAGCTATCAACAATAGTTATTTTATTTTGCTATTAATGATTATTATCACAAATTATTTTGGAAGTAAGTTTTTGACTAAAAAGGTGTAGTCAAATAAAAACCTCCTCATAGGACAAATGCCAGAACCTCTTATTTGACTTGAAAGATCGAATGTTGAACGTTAAGTTGTTATAGGAAGCGATGTTATGAAAATGACATTACAGTCCGCATGTCACTAACGTTAGTTAGAAGTCATCATAGAAAGGTCAATATAATTGCAAGAAGGTTAAATTTGACTTAAAGATATCAAATAACTTGTTTTTTTGGACGGAGTGAAAAGGAACTGGCCCTTGTCATGGTGGGTTTGCTATGGATTAGTTTCTTAATAAAGGGAAAGGGACGACGCGTGATCGTGAGGAGGGACCATCGCCACCAAAACTGTTTCTAGGAAATACCGTCCAAAACCTTAGTTGACTATGCATGGTGCAGCCAAGTTTGTTAGACTTTGAGAGAAATTATGAACAAATGAAAAAAAAGGGTCATACTGCTTCGTTTGATTGGCCAGCTAGCTAAGATGTATTATTACTTTAATTAATAATAAACAGCATTATTAGATTTGTTATATAATATAATTGCGTAATCAGTTCAAATTCATGTGCTCTTCTCAGTGTGCTAAAAGGTTCGCACGTGAATGGTCACAATAGGCACTATTAGATTAAAAAGTTACCTCATCTGATTCCAATTTTCAAATCAAATTTATAAGACCTTTGATCAATTTCTGATTTTTATCGTTATGTTGCTTTTGTTATGTATGTATCGGTGTATGAATTATTGGGTATTTGGTATTTAAGTCCAGCCGTGCATAATTTTTTAGTGGCAATATGTCATTATTTTTATATTTGACTTTATAATTCAAATGTGTTTGTGGGATTGTAAGTCCAATTAGACATAATTTACAACAAAATTTATATTTCCTACGAATTTATTATGTTGAAAATATTCGTTTATAATGAAATTGTGAACTTATAATTGTTGCTTGGTTTGATTTCCATGATGTGAGTTTGTTTAAAAAAACTATGATTATTTTATACCAAGTTAATTCAACAATTGACAATTGAATTTTATTTAGCTTATAAGATTTACATTAGGAATGACAAAGAAATAATAAAAGATTACGTTATTAGATTCTCTCTGGATTCTCACTGCCCCTGGTGGGGTGCCTACAATGTAGAGATGACCCATGAAAGGGGGGTCGGGATGCCTCTCCCAATCTAGATTTGATGCTTGAGGGAGGTAAGGATGAGTTGCTAGAGGATCCAAACTTGAAAATATTCATTTATAATGAAATTGTGAACTGATAAATGTTGCTTGGTTTGATTTCCATGATGTGCTAAGGAGTTCTTTTAAAAAACTATATGATTATTTTAGACCGAGTTAATTCAACAATTGACAATTGAATTTTAATTAGCTATAAGATTTACATTAGGAATGACAGAGAAATAATAAAAGATTACTTTATTAGATTCTCTCTGGATTCTCAATGCCCCTAGTGGGGTGCCTACAATGTAGAGATGACCTATGAAAGGGGTCGTGATGCCTCTCCCAATCTAGATTTAATGCTTGAGAGAGGTATGGATGAGTTGGTGGAGGATCCAAACTTGTTGAAAAACAAAAACTTAGTCTTTGAAGAATATGTAGAAGGATTCCTCGTCGTAAAGATAGATAGAAGGAGATAAACAATTCAATCAAGCCAACCACAGTGGAAAATAACAAATCTTGTAGTAAGGTTAAATCTCAACCTAACAAGGTTAAGCTTACCCATTTTGAATAAACAATAGCTAAGGGTATTGTATCTCCATTGAAAGAACTCCTTCTGGTTGAGGTGTCTTCATGCTCTTATGCCCTAATAGGCTTCTTCTATGGTAAAAGACTAGCCTTTCTAGTGGTGCAAGCTTGGGCATTAGGAAAATAGGGTAAAAAGGGTTAGTCAAAATATTTCTCGCTCAAATTTGGTTTTTAAATTCAACTCTACAAAATGCTTTTAAGAGATTCTTAAGATGAGGCCATATCATATTGGAGGGCAACCCATGTTCCTACAAAAATGGATGCCTGCTATTGGACTTGATAGAGGGAATATTTCTAGATTTCCTCTTTGGTTGAAATTCTACAATATTCCCCTAGATATTGGACTGTTGAAGGCTTAAGCTTCCTGGCTAGTTCATTGGGTAAACCTCTTTAATTGAGAAAATGGATAGATTACGTTATGCACGCATTTATATTGAGATTGACTTTGGTATGGACTTACCTGAATCCATCTCAGTTATGAAGCTGGATGAATTAGGGGAGCTAGTTAAAACTGACATACAACTCTTCTATCCCTGGAAACCTAAGAATAAAATCTCTTTCAAAGCTTGAAAACCTATTAGAAAAATTTTCCAGACTGGTTCTTATGCTAAACTTATTAAAATTGATGCAAAAGTAGATTTAGAATTTATGGGGGAGATAATTGCTGTGAATGAGGATGAAAAAGAAGGATAAGGCTGCTAACTAATTAAACAGACATTCTCAAAGGACCAGCTTCCTTCTGATTAGGACAAAGGTAATAAAGAGACAACAGACACCTTGAATTTAGAAATCAATGCTAATTTGTTGTCCACTATTGGAACACTTACTAATCTGTTAGAGGGGAACGATAACCTTGATGTTGTCATCCTTGAGGAGATAACCTGGGAGGACCCTGGACCCTCATTAAGGAGAAAATTAGCTAAGATAAGAGGGGAAAATATAGTCAATGGATTTTTAGCTTTGACTCCTAAGGTACCACAATCAAAAGCATTTTTGTTTAGAATGTGAGGGGAATGAATAACCTTCTCATTCATTAAGCCATTAAGGACATTATATCTAATAATAAACCCTTAATTTTGTTTCTGTTAGAAACTAAAATAAAAGTTGCCCTTAAAACCCAATTTTAGCTTTTTATCACCTAATTAGGTGCTACTTTCCAACCATGTCCACCATTACAATAGGAGGATTATCCTATCCTATGACTCAAACAGGGCTAAGATGAGCTTAATAAAAGTCTCAGATCAATTTATACATCTAGACTATCATCTGAATGGTATTTCCACAAGCTTTAAGATCACTATTATCTATGCAGCAAATTTTAAGTTTATAAGAAGTAAACTCTAGGATGATCTGGCCCTAAGACAAACAAATATAAAAGGTCCTTGGATCTTAATTAGGACCTTAACTGTGTTCTATCTTCATCAAAAGCTGAAAGGGTTAGAATCAAGAATAATAGTATGAGAAGATAATTAAATGAGGCTTTGCTCCAAATTGAGGTTACTGATATAAGATTCTCTAGTAATTTTACACGTGGAATAATAAAAAAATGGAAGTATGGTTTATAGGAAAAATCTTGACAGGACAATGGTCAACTAGGATTGGATGGACGATTTCACTAACTCCTTCTGCCACTTTGGTATAGCTATGTGTTCTGACCATAGTATGATGGAAAATTTTAATCTGGTACTAGGAACGAGGGGCAGAGCTCCATTTGAAATTTTCAATTTTCTAACATAAATGAATGACTTATTGGAGATAGTTGAAAGAACTTGGAATTGGGGAGTCAAAGGCTGTAAGTCTTTCCAACTAGTCAAAAAGTTAAACCTCTTAAAAGAATGTCTTTAAAACATTCATAGGCGCAGTAGTATACTATTCTTAAGGAAACAAGGGAAATCTTACACAAAGTTTAGTTGGACTTGTACAATAATCCCACTAGTTATGCTCTACTTAAGAAGAAAATGATGCCCTCAAGGAAAATAATACAGCTTTGAGCTCTTATAGTTCCCTAATACCTCTAGAATGTAGCTTGTGAAACTATTAGTGGGTCTATCTCTCAGGAGGAAAAAGAATGGTTAATTATAGCAGTCTCTGTATAGGAGATTAAGGAAACTCTCTTTAGGCTAAAAACCTATAAAATGCCTGGACCAGATGGCTTTGGTGTTTTCTTTTCCAAACATACATAGAATGTCATTGCTAAATTACTAATTGATAATGTTATATAGTTTTTCACTAACTCTAAGGCATTGACAAAGATGAATAAAAATAACATTGGCCTTATTCTTAAAACTAAAAACCTAGGATCTCTCAATGATTTCAGATCTATTGCCTATTGCAACACTACCTACTAAGTGATTGTCAAATTTTGGCTAAAAACCTCAAGAAGACTTTGAAGAAAATAATAAGTCCTTTCCAAGGGGCTTTTATACAGGGTAAATCCATCGATGACAATGTATTACTAGTTCATGAGTTCATGAAAGACTACACCAAAGGAAAAACCATTAAAAATTATGCCCTTAAGGTTGATTTATATAAGGCTTTTGACAATGTTAATTGGAACTTCACCTTGACAACTTAAGAGCTTTCAACCATCCTGATGCCTTTATTGGATGGATATCTTCCTTACTATAACACTTCCATAGGAGCTTAGATTGGTTCCTTATAAGCTGACTCCACAAATCTCAGCTTGCCTAGGTTTCTAGAATCACCTACTATCGAGATCCATATAGTTTTGCCTCTCTCCACCTCTTATTGTCTCCCTTCAATAGTTAATTTTAGTGGGGGAAAATCTATAGGGTTGATTTAGTAAGGTGTGGTTACTACAGTGAGTACAGGTTCTAAGTTTTCTGATGGGTTAGCAGGGTTTGCCAAATTCATTATGGTGGGGGTTAATTTTCTATAAGAGGAAAGAAGGTTTGGCTGGAATTTTTTGGCTTTTGAGTGGTGGGGGACAAGTTTGTCTGCTTAAATTAGGACAGGGAAGCATGGAGAAGAAGAAGACATGGTTATCCCTTATATAGATAATCTTTTTGAAATCATTAGCACAAATTTTCACACCCTCACCAAGGACTCACTCAGAGCACTCAAAGTGTTTAGGGTGAAAAATGTAAGAACTCTCAAATCAATGTATAGAAGGATTCTTATCCATAAGCTTGCAATAAAATCATATCTCCACCACTTATAAGTAAACTAAAAACAAAAATCAGAAGGTCCTAATACAAGGTTATAACGAGGCTTAGGTTAATAGGGATAATAAAAAGGCGATAATATTGAAGGAAATTTACAAAAACAAAATCACAATAAGTTTAGTTCTTCAAAATATAAGTCTTTCACACCATAAGTCTATTGGTACCATAACTTTAACACGTTTTTTTACTTATTATACGTGCAACACTTTCTTTTTAAAAAAACATCATCATGTATCAACAATCAAATAAATATTAGACCTTTTGAAATTTTAAGTTTTAAGTAATCAAGTAAATGTAAGTAACCTTCAAGGTTTAAAATAATAAAAAAGGCTTCAAGAAAGATAAGGCAAAGGCTAATAATGCGGTCATAATTAATGAAAAGGCTAAGTCTCAAAATTGGTTACTCTTAAGGGATAAGATATGGTAAGATAATAAAAAAGAAAATAGGGTAAACAAAGGGTTGAATCTAAGTGACTTTATCATTTTAATGCTTTTAAGTTAACAAATGTGGTCATAGTATGAATAATAAAAGCAAGTTTTAGAATTGTCCAACTATGTTGAAAACACACATAAAAGAATAAAGAGCTTAAAATAATGATGTATTTGCTCTTAAGCTCAAAAGCTCACAAAAATGGTCTTGTTTGTAAACAATATGCAATTCTCATTCAATTAATTATCTCATTGATGACTAAAATATAACTTATAAAAGAAAGTTTATTATAAGTTTCATCATTTTGCATACTAATTCAATTCAATAATCAGTAATAATCAAAAGTATTTTGGACAGATTTTAACTAACTCAATATATCAGTTAATAAGATTTAATAGAAAAGATTATAATAAGCTTAAGAAATCCTTCCCCACACTTAATATTATACATTGTCCTCAATGTACACAGTTGTCCTCAATGTACATAGTTGAAGCACATCAAAATAAAATAACAATAAAACACAAAAAAGTAAGAAAAGGTCGAAATTTTACTACCCTGAATAATAAGAATTACAAAGTTTTGAATTTGATGAAGTATCTATCCGATATTAAATACATCCATCCTTGTAAAAATATAAACAAAAAGGGAAAAAAGATAAAAGAAAATAATAAAGAATAAAGAATATGGAAATAACATAACATGAAATAAAGTCCTATGCTAACACAAAAAATGGAAAAAAAAAATGAAACAAAAATGAAACTTATCCTATTTCTTGTGTTACCTCCTAAGTAACGCTTGTTTAATGTTGTTAGCTCAACGTACCCTTGATATTTACCATCAACCTCGATTTATAATTAGTGGCTTGCTTCCATCTGTTTCTCCATATAGCGGTTTATTAGTCTGTGAATAAGCTACATGTTGTAAGATAATAATAAGGACATAATGTATCAAATTAATAAATTCAATTGACTCTATTAATGCACTTTTTCATAACAAACTTCAATAAAATAAGGAATAATGTTGCATAGGTGGGGAATACTGGTTCTCTCTACGCTCTGCCTTCTCTCTATGGATTTTACCTCACTACCCTCCTTTCTTTCCTTTTTTGGGTTCCCTCTTTCTCATGCCGACACCACCTCTACTACCTTGGTCCACCTACGTAACTATTGCTGGATTTTTACCTAAATGGAAGGCCTTTTGGAGGCCTTGAAACCTACTACCAAGAAGGGTGAACTATTCAAAAAAAAGGATGGCTTCCCTATGCAATCTCGGGCTAACTTTAAATACACTACTGCAGATATGTCCAAACGGAAAGAGACTAACTTGAAGGAAAATTTCCTGCCATAAAAAGGGGCTTCTTTGAACCATCTTGGAGCTTAGAAGAATAAGCTCTAAAACCATCTTAAAAAGGGGAGCTTAACTAATTTTTGAATGTGTTGCAGGAGGGTATTATCTCTCCACCCATTGAATTGTTGAATGCAGGAGCCAAAGCATACTTGTCAACTCTTGTTGGATTCTTCTAGAACAAACAACTAATTTTTCTAGTGGTTAACTCTTGGGCCAAGGTAAGAGGGGGTACTAGGTTTAGAGAGGTTATGGTTAGGGAAGATGGAACATTTTTGTTTAAGTTTGTTGAGTTAGGTTATAAACTAAACAAGATTCGGACACGATAATGGAATACTCCTTAAACTAGCATTTTACAACCACCATTTACATGATTTGGAAGGAAAGAAATAGTCATTTATACAAATAGATTGAACTAGAACAACACAAGTTGAAGAAGAAAACTCTCCAATGGATAGGCGTTGTCCTCCTCACTAAAAGAGTTGATCAGTTTCTCCTCCTCACATAAAAATGATGTGGAATTTATAAGATGATGTTTATTACTCTATTCCTTTTTTCTTGCTTCTACAACCTCTAATGCTTTAAGTATGAAACTGATAGGATGGATTTAGAATAGAACTTTTGATATGTTAGTCATTAATGTACTGATTTCAATCTTGTAATGGTTTATGCTATAGTTAATATATTTCATTCATTTTAAATAAAAAAAAGGAAAACTCCTTGAATCTTTGATTGACTCAAACAGTTTGTCTTGTGGGAAGTGGGACTTAAGTTTACTACTAATAATTCATAAATAGTTTCCTTATTTGGCTCCTTCTCTTATTCTTCCTTAACCATCTTTTGCCACTCTTCTATAATAGGTGTAGATTATATTATATTTTTATAGATGTTTAAGTGTATTTTAAAGTATTTCTTAGATGATTATTATAAGTATAGGCTTAGAATTATGTTATTGATAGTGTTTGTATGTATTCTAAGTATTTCTTTGCTTGTAAGAATTGGAATTTAATTTTATGTTTTAAGACATATTTTGCAATACCCTAACACCATAGAGTATACACCTGAATATCCAGAGAACATTCCAGTATATACCATATGACAATGGCATGTTAGAGCAATCTCATATACTTATATGGCATCAAACAAAGAACATAATGTTTAAAAACTTAACTCCTCATTTCATTAATTAACAAAAGTTACATTGTAGCAATACTTTCATTTAACAAGTATTTACATTATCATAAACATCTCTCTTTATACAAAAGATCCACATGTAAAGAAAACTACTTAAACATAACTACAACTCCTCAAATGCCAGATAATAGACCTTTGAGTCATAGCTTAATCCAAATTGATCTTCTAAAATACCTTAGGAACTAGGTCTCCTATCTTGTACTTGAAAAGTGACGCTGCAATTTTGATGAGTTTTGTGAACTCAGTGAGTGAACCATCATTGATGAGCTCACTCATGTCACATATAACCAAATTCATAACATTTCTTATCTCAACAAGACATAAAGAATGTCAAATACTTCACATACCCTTTCAGAACATACATATTCTAATCAATCACTTTATCAACAATTAAACAACTATGGCATATCACATTATCATCTCAATTTCAAAAATGAATTCTTGAACATATAATTCATAATCATAAATGTACAAATGCAGATGCTTATGAGACTCCAGTCTTGTTATTATTTGTTGTGACCAAGCACCTTTTAGATACAGATACAGATATAGATATTGTCCTATATAGAGCTCATTCAGATACAGAAATCACAGAGCAAAGCTCCACGTACAAAATTTTGAGCTTAAAGCTCTTTTAGACTGGCTAATTTGGTCATAACGCCTTTATTTGATCACGCATTTAATGTAATGCATCAAATAAAAAATTATGCCATGAACAACAATTACTTATGCACAGACAGAATCTTATATTCATTAGACCTCAATCCAGCATTCAACTTTCGTTAAGTATTTAAAAATCATTCAGAATTTAGATGCAAACAGATATCATTAAGATTATAGTTACAAATAGAACACTTCATATACATTTCTAAATATCAATCTCCTCGGCCCTTAAAGTCTAGAATTATCACAATCAAGTCATTAATAGTTTAATATATGGGAATTAAACAGAAACAGAAATAAATCAATCCTAGCGATATCATCTAGGTTGACTCACAATATGCTCCCATATATGCTATTGCCTAGATGGTTCAGCAATTTCTTATCAATGGTGTTTGACTTGCGCGTCTAAATACACATACATTGTACACATTACTATCATGATCAAACAAATACATATTCAATTATGCACTGATAGTTGTACATTAGTTTATGCTTTTCTAAGTAATTGGCATGTGTTTCTTTCATAATTGTTGATTATTGTTGTAGTTTAGGATTCGTTTTGTATGTTTTCATTTAGTTTGATTTCCATTATTGTTCTTTTATATTTGATGTTAATTTAGGGTAAGAACTGATTATTTTTATGTAAGAATAAAGATGGAGCAACTTGGAGATTGAGCTAGAGATCAAAGAGGAGAAGAGAAGAGGGAACTCTCTGTTGCAAATTCCCACGATCGTGAGAATTATAATCCGAGACAATATGCGAGGCTTCATTAAACTTAGAGTTTTTAGACTATTAAATGATAATTAATCCTCCAAGGAAAAAAAAGAGACAAAACCCTTCTGTAAAAGAGCCTCCTTGAGTGAAGAACATAAGTTTTAAGTTTTGAGGAAGGATTGAATTCAAGGATTATCATCAAGATTGGGGAAAATAGCACATCAACATGAAAAATTCCAGATTTTGACAAAGAAGAGAAAAAAGTTTCCTTTATTCAATTTTAAATGTTTTTCTTTCTTCTAATCTTTGTTTGTAAGATGGATTATTTGTGTTTTGATGATGTTATGGAGACTATGAGTGGCTGATTTAGTTGTAGGGATTGCTTTTGCATTATTTTTGTTAAACTCCTATTTTATTGAATTGAATGAAAGTGTCTTTGATAATTGTTGATTTTATTTTTATCTTGCAACAAATCAAGAGAGTGAGTAAGGTTGTATGTGTAGGAATGTTCGAGAGTTGGCAACTTACAAACGTACAATCATCATGTTGATTGATTAATTATAAGAGAGATCTCGGCTAACTCAATTGATCACCCATAAGATAGTTTAATAACTAGTTAAATTGGTAGAGCGATTGGGTAAGTTGAAATATTGTTCAATTGACTTCATTTAATTTGATTAGAGACAATTAATTACATCTTGAGAGAGGGTAGTTAATACATTCAGAAATCTTAGATGAAACATATTCGATTAATAAAATAGGAGGGACACAAAACTGAGAAAAAATAATCTCTAGTCTTTAGATTCTTAAATTCTAATTTTCTGCACTTTGGTATTGTCTATTGCTTTTTATAAGTTTTCAATTTTAATTTTAATTTCCAGATTATTTACATTACACAATTTCGTTTGTTAAACAAAGTCTGATCTGAATTAAGTGGTGTTTGGGTATCAGTCCCTATGGGATTGATATCTGCTTTTTAACTATAAGTCATGACCCATACACTTGGTATTTTTGTGCGTAAAATGAGTAGATTGTTTTGCAAATTAGCATGCACATATATATATGTGTCATGTTCAATGCATGCCCAATGGCTATCTCGGGTATATTTCCTTAATCACAATTCATAATCATTCACAAATTGTCACTTGGATATGTCTTGTTTTCACTTAGGTTTACACCTCAATTAACTTAATTATCTTAAGTTCATCAATCAATCATTCAACCACTTTATTCAACATCCAATTAGGTTCATTTCAAACCCTAATACATTATAGGATATTATCCTTTTATTATTTGTTTCAAGTATCACTCAAAATACAACATTTCACTCTTCATACTAGCCCACGATCATGTTGGATCTAGCCATGATCGTGATAGAACCATATACAATAGGCCACGATGGTGCACTGATGGCCACGACCGTGATAGGATCAAAATAATCAGATCCCTACATGTTTACTTCCAATTCTCCATGAATTTCTTATACATTGAAACATCTTTTACACATCCAATTTTCCAGAATTTATGCTCATTACGTAACCTCCTTAAGGTCTGAATTACACTCCAATTCTAACTCAAAACTATGGTCTTTCATGCATCGAAAATCAAACCATACACTATCATACCTTATCATGCATATAGTCCTAATTCCTTCTCAATTCAAGAACATTATATTCACATTTTTCTTTGGCATAAATTAACCTTTTTAATACATGAGATCCAGACCTAATTCATCCATATTTCAACCTAAAATTCCATGGTTTTCATACTCCACAAACAAGCATAAAAGCTTTAAGGTTCATGCAACATTTTTCCGGCACATATCATCACCAATATTTTATTCTTTTCATTCCAATTCAAACATCATTCTTATACTACTAAGCATGTCATAAAGATCAAATATCTACTTACTTATTAGGCTTTCAGTTTAGCTGAAAACTCCATATTATACTAAGTCTCCTTGCAAGTAAAATCAACACAAACTCAAGATGATAATGAACTAGTTTCCACAACAAAATGAAGGTAGCAATAGGATGGTTTTCTTGTTATTTTATGAAGGATTAACATGTGAAAGCTTGGCTAGGGTTTAAGCAAATTGCAGAGGGAAAGAAGGAACAACTTTGGTGGTGAAGAAGAATGAAGGAACAAGTAGAAAATTTGCTTACTCAAGATGCTAGGTGTCAACTTCTAATCTCAACATTGTTCCTAAGGCATTGAAGACATTTGCCTAACTAAGATGCTGCCACTAATCCACTCTATAAGTTGGCATTTGTCACCAATTAATTAGTCCATATGTCTCCTAATGTAACACCCCACTCCCGCTGAACATGAACCCGATATCGACAGTGATACCCGAGTCCGTGCCCCGCGAGGGTGAC
>JANZXR010000009.1:7937500-7975979 GCA_027575705.1 Erythroxylum echinodendron
GAAAAATTCCTATAATTCCCTTAAATTAGGAAACTCACTAAAACCCTCTCCAATTCACTTTTACACTAGCAAGGTCTATTTTTGAAAATCACTGTTCATTTATACTAATACCGGGAATTTGTCATGAATGCATGTACCTCTATTTTCATGTGCAATTAGTCACATTCTCACAAATGCATGAGCATGAGGCATGTCTGTCCTAACTTCTCTCATTGGTCTTCTCATAGACCCGGTTCCCTGATCCGACCCGTTAGGTGGGACCGGGATGTTACACCTAATCATTGGTGCATTTGTCACACAACAATTGATCCATTTGTCATTTAATTACTAGTCCATTTGTTACTTATTTAACTATGCCAAATGTCAGTCAATTATAGGCGTAATCACCTTAATTTTCCATGTATCAATTTATCCTACCACTAGGCATTTGTCCTAGTACAAATGTACATATTATTTCATCAATCTCCCAATTAATCACAATTAATTCAAATTACCAATTGTAATCCAATCATACCAAAATTCAAGACATAACAATTCAATTCATATCATTTTCACTTAACATATTTTATACCTCGGGACATATCAATTGAGTGCATATGCTAACTTGTAATGTATACAAATTACAATTCATGTATGAATGCTAATGTTATGCATATATATGCAAAGCTTGATCTAGGGCTGAACCCTAAGCATATACTGGAAAACATCATATTACATATTTGATGTGTTTATTAGTGTTGGAAATCAAGAAATTGAAGAATGAAGAAGATGTTGGATGTAGGAAGGAAGGCACGAACATGACATGAAGCACGATTGTGACAGAAAGGAGTAAATAATGTGAGGCACGATTGTGAATGAGGTTTTTCTAGGTACGACTTTTTTTGTGAGGATATTTTTGGAATTAAACAAAGTGGGAAAATCCTATACATAACCCTAGAACCCTAAAGCACTATAACAGAACATGAAAAATTCCAAAAAGAGGCAACAACCACTTTATAAAAGAAGATCAAGAGGAGACATCAATAGAGTTTTAGAGAATTCCAAATTTCCAAATCAAGACTCCAACTAGTTTTTCTTTCTTTTATCTTTAGTTATTTCATTGTCTTAGATGTTTATTTGGATTACCATGATGTTTAACATGATTATGGGTTTCTAAGTCTATATTATTGATTATTCTTAATCTATTTTGTTAAACTTTATTCTTGTTTGTTTCAATACATATATTAATGCTTTGTGATAATTGTTATACTTATACTTGATAATAAATTGAGAGTGAATCAAGGTATTTGTGTTAAGGTGCACAACAAGAGTTAATAACTTGATATACCTACAATTATCATATTAATTAACAATTAAAGAGATATATTAATTGTGAAATTAATTATCCTTAGGATTGCTTCAAATCCAATTGAATAGTTAGGAGTAGTGTGGTGAATTGAGAGGTTATAATTAGATTATTATCAATTTCAATTTGGATTACTTGATTAGATATTGAGAGAGGGTAATCAAAACTTTAGGATATCTAAGATCAAGCATAAATTGAATTAATAAGATAAAGGGAGACAAAATAAGGGTAGAATAATTCCTAATTCTCCAACTTTGATCGACCTTATTTTATTGGCAGCTCAACTATTTACTTGTTATGTTTTATTATTATTTCAATTTTAGTAATTTATTTTAATTCAATCAACCTTTTAATACCTTAAACAAAGTTTTATTCAAGTTCTTAGGTATCTAATTAGTCCTTGCAGAAATGATACCTTTTGTATTACAAGTTACGATCTATATACTTGTGGTATGAAAAGTTTTTATATAAAACTTATCAACATTCTACTTCCTCTTCTTAGACAAGGTTTTCCTTCTCATCTTCTTCCTCAATCATCCTTTTCATTTCTTCTTCTTGCTTTTGTAAAATAGTAGCTGCCTCCTCGTCCTCTTAAAATGCAACTTCATTATTCTCTTATGATACACTTTGAGGCTGGTTTCATAGGTAATAGGGATGCTCCCACATATAGTTTAATGCCCAACATTCAAATTCTAATGGTTACCCCTATAAATGTCACAACACAACATGGATATCGAATGAGCTTCTAAATACATGTCACCATACCTCTTGTGTCACGTTTATGATATTGCCATATACGATGGCAGATTATAACTCCCATGAGAATACTATCCTCTCCATCCTTCCATTGTGGTTTGTAGCTATGACGATGAATCTTAAATCCTAACAATAAGCCATAAACATAAAGTCAGAATAAAAAAAGTTTAAAAGATAAATAAATGAATAAGTAAATAATACAAATACAAAAAATACAAAAATAATGGTTATATTAATAAAAGATAGGATTTCCTAATATTATAATCCTTGAAAATGATACCAAAAACTTGATTGAAAATATTTTTCTTATAAAGATTTATAAGTTTTAACCGCAAATGCATGATGTACCAATAGTTAGCACTAGCAAGTACAGATTGATCCCATAAGGACTGTAAGTACTATTATTAACCTTTTCGCTATTATTTAACTGTTGAATCAGATTGTGAATTTACTTAAAAATTAAAGAAAACAAACTAAACAAAATTGACACAATAATGAACTTAGATAAAGAAAGTACTACAAAAAGTCAATATCAAATAAGTGGTACCTAGGTGATGAATCCCCTTTAAGAAAACTTAAATACTAACCCTTTATCATGCAATTAAATTATTCATTATTAGATCATGAAAATTCCTATCTTATGTTAATATCTTTCTTAAGACTATTAGTATCTAACTATCAGTTAATTAACTAAAATCTCTTTCTAGGTAAAGCCCATAAGATTGCATTATTGATTTGTGAATTTCACTATTAAGTTTGAACTTATTCTATACGATTTCTGTTAACCTATCTCTAGGTTTTCATCTAACTCCTTCCAATTATGGTAGACCTACTTACACAAAAGGATTTCTTAATCTCAATCATATGGAATCAAATAATGGACTAATATTCCTGATATATTAGTTCAAGACTATAATGTATAATTGAATTGCAATAAATCAATCAACAAAACTGCATTGAATAAAAGATTAAATCATATTATCAGCACAACTTAGGGTTCATCACACTTAAGCACTAAATAATGTGATTCCTACACATAGAAAACAAAACTAATAACATTCAGGAAAACAAATAGAAATAAAAGAATTCATATTCTAAATCCCCCTTTTGTCTCTAATGAATCTTCTTACAATTTGGATAATGAAGCTCTCTATCGATTCTTGTGATGTAATCTTCGCATTTTCCTTATGCTCTATTTATAACTGCCTCTTCTTTATGCTTCTTATGGCTCAAAAATGCTTCTAATCTTGCCTACTTCCATTTTGCCTCTGATAATATCCTTTTATAGTAAAAACTAGGTTTCGGGATATATACGATCAATTACACGGTCGTGTAGGTGACCGTGTATCTCTAAAAACACCTAAAATTGTGACTTTACATAACACGGTCGTGTAGGTGACCGTGTATCTCTAAAAACACCTAAAATTGTGACTTTACATAGTCAACTTATATGCTCATATAAGTCCACGATTGCTCCAATTCTTCCATTCCACGTCACGATTTCACCCGAATACATCTCTTTTTGGTCTATGAAGGCAATTATTACCTAAAAATATACTTGAAGTGAATTAAATACTACAAAATATTATAAAAATCTTAAATAACAAGCAAAACACATTAAATATGGGTATATAAATATAGTCAAATGATCATTTATCACTTATTGTCACTTTCTTCCTTTTGAGCCTTAGAGGCAATACTTTTGGTTTTGCTTGTTCTTTCATCCTTTTGAGTCTCTATTATCTCATCTTATACATGGGTAGAGCCCCAATCAACTCCTTAAGTGGTGCATTATTTAAATCCATTACTTCTTGTATTGTTATCACTTTGGGCTACCAAGCTTCGGACAAGCTTCTATGAATCTTTTCCTATTTATCTTAACATGGGAGTAAATATTTCTACCTTTGAATTCTTTAGGTATACTAAAATGACTATATATGTTATATGTGAATTTATCATGCTTTATGTGAAATATCTTATACTGATGATAAGTATACTCACTTTGTTTTATTTGACTGAATTTATATCAAAGTGTGTGATTTCTAATATATGCAAAATACCATCGGAGCTTTAACATTTTGAGACTCTATTAATTCGTTTGACTTAAACCATAAAAAAGATATATAAACAACTCTGTAATTTAAAGCCACTAACATCTTTCTCATCCAACTCAAATTGAACATTTAGGGAAGATTTAGTCACTCTATTTATAGTAAAGGTGATTAGTTAAGACGATGATTCCCTTTTTGTTCCATAAATCTTATCCTTCTTAAATGATGACGAATTATTTTTGTCCTTGTATTTTGATAAAAATGGTTGGTCCTACCAAAATAGAGTGAAGGACTAATTTTTTGTCGTGCTATTTGTATCATTAACTTTGTTTTATCCTTCTATTTGTATCATTAACTTTTTTCTTGCTTTATTAGACACCTAAAAAGAGAATTTAATACCAATATTTGACCTTAAAGACCCAAAAAGGGAGGCTAATTGGGTGAGTCTAACCATATCTGAAAAGAGAAACCTGATTTGATACTAATATTTAACCTTTAGGAACCAAAAAGGGAGGCTAATTGAGTGAGTCTAACTAAAAAATTACTTAAAGACAATTAACTAAAAATCTTATGTGAAAAGAAAAAAGCACTTAATAAACTTGGAAAGAATGTCAAAGTAAATAGAATTATTGTCAAATTCTTGGAATTTGGCTGATAGCATTGTTAAAATAAAGATAACAAATAAGACAATCCTGAGGTATTCTTAGTTTCTTTAAACCACTAGCACTACAATCTCGAGTATCTAGTTGATATACTAAAGTATAACTTAGTTAAAAATAATGTAAGAATAAGATATATATTAAAGATAACAACAAGAATAAATAAGGTGAGACAAAAAAATTTATACATAATAGTTCACTCCTCCTTAACCTACAACTACTTATTAATCTTACTTAAGAATTTCAAATATATTATGACTCTTCTTTGATGGGTAAAGAGTGAACTGTTACAACTTAAGACCCAATTCAAACCTTATAAGCTTTAAAGTTTTAACTCTCTCTAACATGCCTCTAAGTCTTTCAATCATATAAAATTTCTAAAGAGTTAATAACTCACACTACAATAAAGCTTTCTCAGTTTAGAAATAGAAAACAAAGGTTACAGAAGCTTTAAATATGTTGTAACATTTGCAATATTTTGTTTGATCTTGTTAAATAGTGTATTTTGTTTCATAAGAGGCTCTTTTACTCAAACTTTATTCTTTTCTCATATGAATACGAAAATGCATAAACTTGCCTTTACATGAAAATTTCCTACATTTAAATTAAAATTCAATAGTACTTTTAATATTTGTAATTATTAAAACCTTGGGAATAAACATGCCTAGTTCAACAATTTATATAAAATAAAATGTAGTTTATAAATTTTATTTATTATTATAATATAACATTAAAAATTGTCTTATCTATAAAATATTAAATCACATATAAAGTTTAATTAAAATTTCCTTTCATCTAGAAATGATATTTTATAACCATTTACTTATTTTATATTTATCCTTATTTGTAACAAACATATAATTAGACTAATTTTAGGATAAAAGGCACTATCCTCCCTTCTAGTTTATCACATAATTCGAGATTATATGATCTCACCAAAATTTGGACATCTATAACCTTGGCTATTCTCGTGACATCGATAAAGTAACTATAATTCCATTCCATAATGTCCAATGCCTTTATGAATTCAATTTGTGGATTATACTTTGTCAACAGAAATGATGCTTAAGGAGTACGAGAAGATCACAAAGTCCTCAATCTTCACAAGCAAGAAAATTAGAATGGCTCATATCCAATTGATAGTGTCGTTACCTAGGTTGTGCTTATCAACTTCCTCTTGCCTTTATATCTACTTCTTACGTTCCTTCCAAATAGACCAAATAATAGTCGTGAATGCTGTCTATTCTTGTACTACTTAGTAATTTGCCTATGATATAGATGCTTAGATGAAATTAACCAAGCAGAGCAATTATAATTTATCGAATTGGAAAGAAGATGATGACTTGAATATTGTTAGTCCGATCCTCCCTTTTTTTTTTGGATTATATTAGGTATTTTAGTTTAGTCGGACTAATCTTAAGCTCTTAAGATTGCACTCTAAGAGCCTTAAAGGATGTAAATATGGAATTTTAAGATTTCTCAGATTCTTACGTAGTCTGTACACTTCTGCTCACAAGAAGTTGTCATATACTTGACTGGTCAACTATTGATTGATCGTTAACCCTGTTCAATATTAGGTTTCCAGTAGCCCTCAGGTTCTTTAGTAACTTCAACCCTTACACTACCGTCAGTAACAAGATGTCTGTAATTGATCCAATCAAAAAGCTTTATTCAGGAGGTTAAAAGATTATCAATAAAAAATTTCTTTTTTTTTCTTTTTATATGATTTGAAATTAAGACCTCTTAAAAAAAGAAACCTTAAGTAAAGAATTTATACTATTCAAACAAATAGAGAGCGGTGATACTTCAGCTGTAGGATTCCCCAGCCTTTGGAAAAAGGAAACAAAGGAAAAGGATCTGACAATAATAAAAAATAGAAGATATGAGGTTTCTTTCCTTCTTTCTTTCTATCTTTTCTACTTTTCCTAGCTCATCTTTTTCTCCACAGGACCATATGAGAAAAATAGCCTCTGCAATTCAACAACCTAAAACAAAACAAACATAATTCCGGAGAGAAAGATTCCTATAGTTCAAGTTAACAACACCTTCACCCTCAATTCCCTCACATATTTTATCATCACGCCAAACGCTGTTATTGGTTGTCATGGCTGCCGCCGAGAATCCGCCAGAGAACAATCAGGACGCTACGGCTGCGGCGAATGGCGGTCCCTTGTCTAACGGCGGTAGTAACTCAACCGGTGATAATTCGGCCACGCAGGCTGCGTTGAGGCACAACACTGGTATTTCCATCGAGTGGACCCCCGACGAACAGTTGATTCTCGAGGATTTGCTACAAAAGTAAAACATTTCTTCGCTCTCCAGCTCTTTCTTTTTGTCCACCTTTTCCTGTGATTTTATTTTTATGACCTTTTAGCGGCTATGCACTTTAAATTTCTGATAGAAAAACTCTGGTCTATTTATTAGAAATGCTACTAACTAATTTAGTCGTTGTTGACCATGAGGTCTTTTGATTGATCTCTCTTGAATTCTGAAATGAAAAAGAACAAAAAGGTGAATGGAAATTCTTTTCTTTCAAAGACACTAGCCGATTTGACTCTACTACAAGTGCTGTTTGATTTTCTTTATCAAAATGGTTTAACCTTTTTTCTGTTTTCCAAGGAAAGAGATTTCGTGTTTGTTCATTAATAAGAATGTGATGAAACTGCTTAACTTCTTTTACTTCAAAAGATCAAAAAGCAAAAGAATTACTTTGCAGCAGTTGTGCTGAACACCCCATAATGATTGAGTTACTGGAGATAGAAGCAATTTTCAGCTAAAAACAACTCAACTGATGTAATAAACTCCCTCCTACAAGCTTTCAAGATGTCATAATTGTTTAAGTTCCTTGAGAATATTATGAGGTACTTAGTAATGAAAAGCTTCTATATCAGATGCCTTATAAATGGTGGATGATAGCCAATGGTACCGATCTAGACAGTAAATGATAAGGCAGAACATACCTCATATCAGTTTCCTAGGGTAACCATCAACTGTGCTTTATCCTGATTGTTGGAGACCTTGAATGTCTTCAATTCTTACATGCTAATATTTTGCTAAAAAAATGTGAAAAGTGTTCATTGATTATATTTATATTATTACCCTTTGGCAGGTATGCATCAGAATCAATCATAGTTAAGTATGCTAAGATTGCTATGCAGTTAAAGGACAAAACAGTTCGGGATGTTGCACTACGATGTAGATGGATGAATGTAAGTTCCAATTTTTGCTTGTGAATCGTTGATAAACTTTGGCGTATATGTTCTACTTTGACATGTGCAAAAGGATAGTAAAAATCTCAACTGGACAGTTAGGGTATATATTGATCTAGAATTAAATGGATCTTGAGAAAGTTCATTTAGAAGTTTGAGGCACATTAGTCCTAATCAGATTATAAGTCAGAGGTCACCAATCAAATAATCATATTGCTTTAAAAGAGCGGTGATTGTTTGCAAGTTTGATGTCTAATACACTAGTTAGTGCCTTTTCAAGTAGAGGGAGAATCAGCTATTGTACAAAGCCAAAGTAATCCTATTAATAATTGCTTTTTGGACATTTTTCCTTATCAATTTTCGTCGTATTAGGTAGTTACTGGACATGTGTGAACCATAGGAGATTATAGCAAAATGCTCTGGCTTCGATGCTAGAGGATAAATTTGTGGTACAAAGGATGCTTTATTTGATACTGCTTACAAGTTTCTATTAAGCAAAGATGGCTTGTTTGAGCTTGTTGTGAAGGTTAGGATGGCTAAAGTACTTTTTGGGTTCTAGTATCATATACATAGATGTTACGTAAATGTTGAAAGCCAATGAAGGCTCATCCTTACGAAGTTAGGCCAACTGTGTTTAAAGCCAACAACGACAACAACACCCAGTGAGTGTTCCTCTGAAATGTGGGATTTAGAGAGGTCCAATAATACGCAACTTTACCTCCACATAGTAGAAAGGCTATATCTGATCTAACTGTGTTTGAAGCCACTACTGAGAAACACCTCATGATGATCTTACATGTTTAAACCCGTTAACTTAGGGAAAAGGCCATTAAAGCAGTTGTAGCTCTTTGAAATAAGAGCTTAGAATTTAAACTTTTTGACAGTTTGAATGTACTCCAAAAAAAGAAAGTTTTTCTTGAGCATACTAAACTAATATGCATTCCAACGTTTATACATGGCCACGTAAGGACCTTTAATTTTGGAATATGATTCAAGAAAAAAGAACTAAGACTGGTTATTGAAGAAAGGTCGGTGCTTTGCATCCTAGATTGACTTTTAGATGATGAAGACCGCCATGTTGATTTTTGATAAAGCGATGAGACTGTGTGTGTCAAACGGTTTCAATGCCTCTACAGTGAGGACTTCTTTTCATTAAATAGATAATATTCTTCTTAATTACAGCCTAAAATCTATTCTTATAATCCATAATCTCCTATGCAAGTATCAATATACAATTGGTAGCAACTTCCTATATCCCCTTATAATCTCCTATATAATGTGAGTATGAAAATACACCAATACACAACGGGTAATAGATGTAATAACTGTACAATACGATAACATTCCCCTTCAAATTGATGCTAGTTGGTCAAAAAATATCAAATTGCTAACCAAAAACTGACGTCGATTGTGAGATAATGCATTAGTAAAAATATCGGCCATTTGCAGGTTGGCGGAAATATGAGCAAGAGTAATCACATGTTGATTAAATGCTTCATGAATTGAATGACATTTGACATTAATGTGCTGGATGTGCTCATGAAATACATGGTTAGTAGCAATTTAACTAGCACTTGTATTATCAACATGAAGGGGAGTAAGAGTAAGCTGAGAAATACCAAATTCACCTTACAAACCTTGACCGTACAATCTCAAAACATGCTAATGACATAGCTTAATACTCTGATTTTGTAGAAGACTAGAAATCCCGATCTTACTTCTTACTCTTCCAAGCATTGCCAAGAAACATACACCAACTTGTAATAGAATGATGAGTATCCACAAAACCAGCCCAAATTGGTACCTCTATAACCAATTAATTGTAAGGAATTTCCAAAAGAAAAGAGTAGCCCTTGACTAGATTTACCATAACGTTGGATTCATCGTACAACGACTAAATGAGAGTGACAAGGAGCTTGCATAAATTGACTGACCTATTATACAACAAACGAAATATCAGGGCGCATAATTGTCAAATCCTTTAACATCCTCCTAAGCCAAATTCCTTCATAAATGTAAGGGCACATTGCTTTGAATTCTGCCTCAACATTGCATCTTGCAACTATAGCTTGTTTTTTGCTTCTCCATGTAACCATATTGCTGCAGACATATGTGCAGTATCTCGTAATAGATTTGCATATTGTTAATGAACCTGCCCATTTTGCATCGGTGAAAATATTTACTCCTATAGATTTCCCAAAGAAAAGACCTTTTCTTGGACTTTTTTTTATGTATCTTAGGATTTGGAAAACAACTTCCAGGTGTTCCTCTGTTGGCTGATTCATGTGTCTAGTCACCATTCATAAGACAAAAACTTATCTGGCCTAGAAAGTGAATGGTAGATTAATATTCCTAGTAGTCTTTGGTATCTCCTTTTATCTATCAAGCTTTTATCTTCTTCCATCAGGTGCTTCATTGTAGAGTCTATAGGAGTAAGAGTCGGTTTGCAATCTAACATGCCTATCTCTTTCAATGGGTCCAAGGTATATTTCCATTTTGAGATTGAAATTCCCTATTGTGAGAGAGTTATTTCCATTTCCAGAAAATATTTGAGTTGCCCCAAGTCTTTGATCTCAAATTCATCGGCTAGAACATCCTTCATAAACTCGATTTCTTCTAGTGATCACTCGTTAGGATGATATCATCTAAATTCTCTATAATGATTGCTTTCTTTCCTTTAGGAGAGATCTTGATGCCTCTTTATCTATTAGGGGTAAAGCTACATACTTCTGGACCTCCCTAGACTTTGCGTTCAACGGGATTTCTACTAAGATGATGTTGTCGTAGGAGATAACTTGATGAACATAGTGTGATCTATTTGACATTGAGTGAACCAGCACCTTTTTACAACTCTAAGTTAATTTTTCAAACCATGCACGAGGTGATTGTTTGAGCCTATAAAATGTTTTCCTTAGCCTGCATACCTTTACACAACCTTGATGTGTGTCAAAATTGGGAGGAACTTCCATGCATACTTCTTCTTCTAGGTCATTGTTAAGAAGGCATTCTTTATGTCTAATTGATGCAATGGTCATCCCAAATTTACAGTAAGGGAGAGAAGAACATGGATAGAGTTGAGTTTTGCAACACGAGCAAAGGTCTCCTCATAATCGATACCATAGAAGTGTGTAAAAACCTTGGCAACAAGTCTAGCCGTGAATCGATTTATGCTTCCATTCGTATTGTACTTTACTAAAAATACCCACTTGCAACCAACTACCTTTTTTCCAGTAGATAGTTTTGTACAATCCCAAGTTTTGTTCTTTTTTAAAAGCGTTCACTTTATAACTGCTTCCTTTCATCCAAGTTGTTTAGAGCTTCCTGAACATTTCTACGAATTGTTTTTCACTCAAAGAAGTAGTAAATGCCCTATAATGAGGCAAGTTGTCATAAGACACAAAAGTTTCCAATCGAATATAAAGTACATGATCGTTCCTACGAGCAATAACAGGTCCAAATCATTTAAATCATTAGGGCAATTTGACGTAGTGGAATCATTGCCTACATGGTGTTGAGGGCTTGGGATGGCTTCGTGACATTGTTGTGGACGAGTGCAATGCTTAGTCTCCTTTTGTTCTTTCTGCCTTTTGGAATAGACAATTAAGCACTTTCTCTTTTTGTATTCTCTCGGACATCAGGAATAGAAGGATTAGGATTAAGCATAATAGGACCAGGTATGCTAGGGACTACAATTAAACATGGAGCAACCGAACTGGGCACACATGGAGCAACTAGGCGGGGCACACTAGGATCCATAGACCAAATATTGATAGTCCTCTGTAGAATTCCCCCCTAAATATTATATCTAGGATAGAACAGTTGCTCCAAGGACAATACACTTAATAGACCTAGGATCAAACTTCCTACGGTTTTGGTGATGAATTTGGACAAAGGATGTACAACCAAAGATTTTGAGGTAAATTGGTCATAAACTGAATGTGAGGATAGGTGGTGATGAGAGATTGATATGGAGTTTGAAAGTTTAGGATACGAAATGGCATTCAGTTAATTAAATATGTAGCAATCATAATTGCTTCCCCCAAAAAATATTTGGAACATGAGTTGTCATCCTTAGTGAACTTGTAACTTCTAATAGGTGTTTGTTTTTTATTTCTGCTACACCATTTTGTTGTGTTGTATCATCACAAGAACTACGATGAATAATTCCTTGTCCACTAAGGTATATCTCAAGAACAAAGTGAAAGAATTCTCTCGCATTATTAGTTTTGAGAATTTAGACCGTGGTTTGAAACTGGTTTTCAATGATCTTGTGAAAATTTTGAACTAGTTGCGCTACCTTTGGCCTCTTCTTCATTAAGAAGAGCTAGGTGATTTGGGTGTGGTCAGAAATGAATGTGACAAACCACCTATGGCCTGAAATATTTTTGACCTTAGATGGCCCCCAAATGTCACTATGGATCATATAAAAGGGATGGGATTTTGTATGGCTAAATGGGAAAGGAACTTTTAAGATGCCTAGATAATTGACAGACTTCACATTGAAAGAAAGATGGACTTTTATTGATCAGATATGGAAATAGCTTTTTCAGATATATAATGATGGGATGGGATGGCCTGACCTATAATGCCATAGCATAATATTTTCTTTATTCTGAGTTGAGACAGCACATGAGATTTTGGGTGGAAGGGGCTTCAGTCTGCAAGAGATAGAGATCTGCACTCATTTCAGCATTTCCAATCGTCCTCCCCAAGCTCAAGGCCTTGAAATTAACACAAGGTAGAATAGAACTTAGTGTCACAATTTAAGATCCTTTGTGAGTTTACTGATAGAAAACAAATTGTAGTCTAAGTTAGGCACAAATAGGACTGATTTTAGTTTGATTTCCTCGGATATGGTGACTGAACCTATACAAGTCACTTCCGAATATTTACCATCAGCAATTTTGACAGAGGTACCCTTTGTGGTTGGTTTGAGTTTGCTGAAGGTTGTAACATCCCCTGTCATCTGGTCGGATGCTCACGAATCAACAATCCATTGCATAGAATTTGTCTTTGCACTTAAAGCAGTGTAGCAGTTACCTTTTTGTGCTATAGTTGTTGTATTGCTTTCAGTAGTATTTTGTGCATTTTTCGATTGAGCTTTGTATCATTTTCTGCAAGGCTTCTATTTGCTTTTGGTTGAATGGCCTGGTTTCCTTGGATTTCTAATTTTCTGCTACTGCAATATTTTCGCGGCTTGTTTGAAATGATCGAGAGGAAGGTTGCCAATTTGCTGGTTTTCCATGTATTTTCCAGCACGTTTCCTTCATATGCCTGCTTTTGTTGTGATCACACAATTGGCGATTGTTCTGCCTCTAGGTATTATATTTGCTTGATTGATTTGGCTGTCCCTTACCAAAAGAGTTCGAGAATTGCCCCCTTACTGCAAGGCCAGATCCTTCTAGGTTGGGCTGTCCTGTTGACGTTGCCATCATCACTTTTCTCCGAGTCTCGTCCCTCTGTACTTCTGCAAAAACCTCACGAAAGCTGGGCACGAACCTCATCAAGTTCCTATTTTAGTCACAATAAAAACTTGTAAACTCTCTCCCTCTCTTGGAACTTCCTATATTGTTTGTCATTCTCGGTGCAATTCCATGAGACATCCCCAAGATATCTAATTGTTGCTAGTACTGAATTAATTGGTTGAAGTATTTTGACTGATGACTCTCCCTGTCTTAAATCACCTAGAATTCCTTTGATTTCAAACACAGCAGAAGTATTGTCTTTATTGGAATACTTGTCATGGGCTGCTTCCCAGATTTCTTTTGCTGTCTCGTAATACATGAAGTTTTCAACTGTCTCATTGGTTATGGAATTTAGCAGCCAGGACATCACTAGATTATTTTCCACCTTCCAGATTTAGTTAGGGCTATTTTTGTTCAGTTGACGAATAGTCTTCTTTTCCTTTTCCACATATGAAAATCATTACTGATTTAGACCACAAGCTGAAATTCTGGCCATTAAGTTTATGCCCAATAGTTGGCGTCAAGATATTTTTAGAATTAATTGGTAAGATGGGTAGGTATGGCCATTTGGCCAGAGTTTGGGTTGGATGTGCACTTTCATATTCACTTGCCATGGCAGATTTAATGAATTTTGTAATCGACGTGCAATAACAAGAATAGAATGGGGATTGGTTCAACATTGCCCTGATAACATGAAGAAATTTATTGAAAGTTTTATTTTTTTTATAAAACTTGATCAAACAGCAACTTCAATCGGGTATTTAAGCATAACCTTGAGGCGTACCTCATAGTTACTTATTAAAAAGTACACCTAAATCAATCAAAATTATCTCCTTGATTTCAAGAAAATTTTCCTGAACTAAATTATTACAACCTGCCTTTAACTAAGGAGGTTAAAAGAACAGAAAACTTATTCTAAGAATCTGCTCATAATTAACAGCAGGATCTCCTATAGATCCGGACTCATTTTGTCCAGCTTTTCCACAATTGAATATATAGCAGTAGATAAAGCTTCTATCCAAAATCTAGGAGGTATAGAAGATTCAATTAACAAAGTACGGACAACATCCAAAAGATGATGATTCTTTCATTCAACAACTCCATTGTGCTGATGAGTGTAAGGACAAGAATGTTGGGAGACAACACCCTTTGTTTTGAGGTATTTTGAAATTAAACGGACATATATTCTCCCCAGACTTAGATCGAAGAATCTTAATACAACTAGAAAATTGAGTCTTAATAAAAGCAACAAAAGTTTGAAAAGTAGAGTGAAGAAAATAGACACAATGGTAACGACTATAGTCATCAATAAATGTTCCGAAATATCTGTACTAAGCATGAGAGAGAAAATGACTCACATTAAATATTGGTGTGAAAAATCTCAAAACATGTGGAAGCTTAGTTACCATGTGAAGGCAAGGGTAAAGATTTATTCTTATCAAGTTTACAAGAGCTACACCCAGAAGAAATAGAAGAAAAATGAAGAGGAAATAAATGTCCCACTTTAGGCCCTTTTGGGATCACTTTCCCTGTTGCCTGTTCTTGCACATAACAATCATTATGATCAAAGTGAATTTCATAGTTATCATCAACAAGTTGTCCAACAGAGAAAGTGAACAATCATCTATTTTACATTCTCAGGTGTGAGAATAGATGAAGACCCAGTTGTAGATTGTTGTCCAGATGAAGAACCAGTTGTATATTGCTGTCTAGGATCAAAATTGTGGGAGAAAGCAGCTGCATTGGATTGAAAAATGGCCTGGAAATGTTGAACTTCTTTATTTTGAGGCTGCACATGATAATAATATGCCCTTGCCTTTTGCAGCAGTTGCAGAACTTCTTGCTAGAATTCTTTGCAATATTCCCAAACTCCTTGCAAGTGTAACACTGTATCTGTGTTTTGGATTTGCGTTTTCCTTGTGTAGCATCTGAATACTAACCATCTCAGTAGTCATTGTATCTTGAGTGATGCCAAGTTGTGTGGCTAGATGTTTAATTCCCCCAAGCATATATCCAAAGAGGGAACCGGGATACGATTTAGTACTCCAGCCCTTACTATCTCAAATTCAGGTCTTAGCTTCATCAGAAATTGATCTCATTGGCTTTCAGCATGAACCACTTGCAATGCTGCTACAGCTTCCTTAGGAACTTTGAGATAAACTATACTAGAATATTCACTCCACAGATTAAGAAAGCCAGCATAGAATTGGTCAATAGAAAGGTTACCTTCTCTGTAGTTGGCAAACTCTAATTCTATTGAAACCTATGAGCAGCGTTATCTTGATCATAAAAACGTCTAAGCTAATGCCACATTTCTTTGGCAGTGGTATAACAATCTTGGCATCGTTGCTTTCCCATGAACTAAGTTCTTTAGAATCAGTAGGAGCTTAGAAGACTTATCCAAATGTCCCCATAGTTCCTGCCCTTTCACAAATATTTTGAACTTATAGCTCCCAACTAGGATATTTCTTTCCATTCTTAACCAGAAAGTACTCAAGGAAATTGAACCAAAAATCCGAAGAGAGAGAGCTAAGATACCATGTCAAATGGTTTCAATGCCTCTGCACTGAGGAGTTCTTTCCATTACATAGATAACCTTCTTCTTAATTACAGTCTAAAATCTATTCCTATAATCCCTCATAATCTCCTATACAAAGTATCAATATACAACTGCTACCCGCTTCCTATAATCCCTCATTATCTCCTTTATAAGGTAAGTATGAATATACATCAATACACAGCTGGTAACAAATGTAATAGCTGTACAAGACAGTAACAGTGTAGGACACTTCATATGCGATGATATCTTTTACTTCTCCTTAATCCCATGTTTTTATTGAATGACTGATTTAGGATGCATTGTTAGATACTTGTTCTCTCTTCTCTCATTTAATATGGTTTTTCTTTCTAAAGGTTAGTTATTGTTCAAATAGTAGCACTAGTGAGATTGGATGAATGTGCACCTTTATCATTTTGGGTATGCTCTGTGACAGAGCGCAGATGCGTGTGTATGCATTGAACTCACAAGTTAATAATGCTGTGTACAATACATAGTCTTTACTGGCTGATTTTTTTACTTTTTCAGAAAAAAGAAAATGGTAAGAGAAGGAAAGAGGATCATTCAGCAAGGAAAAACAAGGACAGAAAGGTATATACCTGTTAAGTAAAGTTCGCACCTCATGCTGTATGTAACTGCTAGACAATGCTGATACTAATGAAGTGGGAAATAAACATGAGAATGGTGTTGGAATGGGTTAACTTTACAGGCACAGCTGCTTGATCCACTGGAATTTAGTTTGTTGTGCCACACACTATACTTACTCGTACATGTATTCTTTTCTTCCGTGTTCACATTAAAAAAAACCAAGTAATATTTAGTTAGATGCTGTTCCTGTGATAATGTTAACCTCATCATCCTTTGATGCATAGATGCAGCATTTTCTTGGGCAGACCCTGCCATCAATTCCAATAATGTCTACTTTGTGGGAAGTAACATGGAACTACTTATGCATGCATTCAGATGAGATGATGGCATATAATGGGTATCCGTATTATGTGCATACATGTTTTCACCACAAGATGATGGCATTTCTTACAGTTTGGCAAAGAAGCATAGACCTTGTACATGTGTCTAACTTTGAGATGATGGGTCTTGTATGGTGAATATTTTTATCGGACATGTGATGGTGATGGGTCTTGTAGACCTGTCATAAAGAAAACTTTGAGAAGCATGCTTTTGATTGTGTTAGTTTTTTCATATTCAATTGCAGTCTCCAAAAGCTTTGTCACTTGTACACAATTTCTTCACAGGAAAAGGGTGGAGATTCTTCAGCAAAGTCATCATCTCATTTAACAACTCGTTCTAATGGTCCTTCATATACCCCGCCTGTCATACCAGTGGACAACGATGATGGCATATCTTATAAAGGTTTGTACTTTTCTAGAGAGGAAGAAATGGGAGAAAGAAGAAACTGATATCAGTACTTCGTCGCATATTTTATTCACTAGTGAAGACAGCTAGTTGTGATGTAATTAGATCTTCGTTTTTGGAATGCTTGCGTCTGTAATATCATGTCACTGCAATGAGTAATTCTTATGTTCTGAAATCACAGAGCTTTCATGATTGGAAACATCAGTTCTTGCTTTGTGGTTCACAGGAATCGTTTTTCTTAGTTATGCTTGGGTTTGCTCACATTTGGGGCCCATAGTATGGCAGAATTTCAGATAAATTTTATTAGTTGCAATAATATGATGTGCCTTGAAGACTTATGTCTGTCACAAACTGATAGATGATATATTTATTTGCAGCTATTGGTGGTGCAACAGGAGAGCTGCTTGAGCAAAATTCCCAAATCTTAAGTCAAATTTCTTCAAATTTTGCTTCTTTCCAGGTGATCCTATTTGCATTTTTTATTTTTTCCATTTGCTCCTTTCGGCAACAATTGGAGCTGTTATTTCACTTCTTGCATTTCTTGACAATATGCTTTGCATTTTGCATCTTCCTCGTAATAGAGTGATGTAGTCTTCCTCTGTGAGGAGGACATTCTTTTGGTTTTGTTGCAAAGAGATCTTTATTCCTTTGGTCGAAGTTTTATGGTTCGATACACTTTCCAGTCTGCTAGAGGAGTTGAAACCACCATTTTTGTAATGTGAACATTATTTTTTTTATGAGTTAAATGAATCAAGTTGTCATTAAAGTTTAATTGGAAGGTGCCTCAATTTATACTTGAAGTTGCACATTCTTGAGTACTAACAAAGCACTCAAGTTCTGTAGACGGTGCAAATTTGATTTTAGTAATCTCCAACTATGATCTTCCTACTTTCATTCAATCACGATATAGTTGCTGCCCACAGGGCCCTTGTGCACAGTTTTCATCTTGAGGAAACTATTCTCTGATAGATGACCTTTAGACATTGAGCAGAGATAAGTTGTTTCACTTACGAAGGGTATGCCTTTGTTTAAAGATAGTTTATAGTGTCAGAAATATGGTACAGTCACTCAGTGACATGACATCAAATTTCGCTGATTTACTTTTAAATTGAGTGGTTTTGCACTCTATTATTCTGTACAATATTGATGATTCAATAATCTGGAAAAAGAAAAAGATGAAGACTGGTAATTTTCCCTAGTGTTGGATGACTTACAGACAACATTCTGTATCCATTTCTTGCAGATACATGATAACATCAATCTTCTAAGCAAAACTCGGGACAACATCCTCTCAATTTTGAATGAGTAAGTTGTCACTATTGTTGAGATTGTTTTCATATAGGCATTTCTTTTTCACGATAGTTAATATCTGTTCTTAGATGTCTTAAGATTTAGTTTGTTTTTTGGTAAGTGTATTTTAACATTCAGAGCTGGTAAGGCCCTTCTTATGCTGAATCTCCTGTTATCTATATTTTATGTCTGTTATCATCTTCATGGAATTTTGTTTGTTAGGGATACATCAGGAAAGATGGATCTTTTTCTTTATTGTACAATCAAAAACTTGAGGTCCATAGTTGCTTTTCAAAATTGCTTTGGTCCTCCCTACTGTAGGATCTAATATTAGTTGAATTCCTGTTGAGTTAATAGAATTTAAGATTAAGCCATTAAGACGGCGGAGATTGGTTTTTGGCAGGATACCAAATGAAATTGAAACCAATTGAGAAGCTTGCAAGCTAGATTCAGATCTGAGCTGATTAGTCCAAATATCTGAAAGTCATCGAACAACTTCTCTTTTGGTTTTCTGATGCTACACTGGCTTTGTTTTGATTTCCAAGCCTTTTCTACTGCACCATTATGACCTCATATAGCTATTAACTTCATTATCTAATTGTCACGCAAAATACCCATTAATTGCATATGCTGATTCAGTGATTTTAGTAGCACTAGTAATACTCGTAGAGTTTTTGGTCTATTAAATATGTTCAAGACAGTTCAAAATGTGCTAGATTCAGAAGGTTATCCTGTAAATATCATCCTTTCTTTGCTACTGCAGAGGTAAGAACGTCTTTATGTCTTGGAGGTAGTTATGATTGATTATCCATCAGGTCCCTCATGTTAAGAAATGAAATGCTTACTTTTTGCCACGTATTGTTAGATTTGTCGAGGACTTTGATTTATGATTCTAATTAGAAAATTATCTTTAGCTTGAAAGACGTGCCGGAGATAATGAAACAAATGCCTCCACTTCCTGTTAAGATGAACGAAGAGCTTGCGAAATCCATCCTTCACCCAACATCCCATCAAATGAAATCATGATTGATGCTTACATCTGACCTTTGGACTCAACAACTTGGGATCTTGTGACGAATCTGCTGGTCTATTTCTTCAAAGTTCTGTTTGCAACTTCTAAGGATACTCGAGTTCCATTGTCTAGAATAGCTGAGTGCAAAGATTTGTTTATTAACCATTAACCTCTGTTGGTTGGGCAGATCGGGTTTGGGGTACTGGGCCTCGTAGTATGTGAATAGAGGGAGAGAACTCTGAATTCATAAATTATTTGAAGAAATATTCCATGTAGAATTGTGTTCAATGTAAAAGGATAAGCAGTTTGCATATGATCTTGCTTTGTTTTTGTGAATCTTCTCTTCGATTGAAAATCTAGGATGCAGAAAGTGGTTTCCGTAATGTTGAGAAACGTCATGTACATTGATTTTAACCAATTCAGTAAAGAGTTTCCACAGAGCGTGCATTAATAGAACTATCTTTTTCCGTGGAAAATAGAACTCAGTTGTTCACTTGGGAAATAAAATATACTGGAGATTCACAATCAAGTTCTCACATGAAAAGGAGTACAGGTAAAAATAAAGTTAAAGATATCATATTTATAACCGTCAAGGTCTCCTTGTTGGATTGCGACTTTGTTTTTACAGATTTTCCTCATACAGGGTTCAATTTTACGAGGTTCATCCTTGCAAGGTTTAGCTTTGTTGGGTTATCCTTGCTAGGTTCATCTGCTTTTCATACTTTATCATGAGTGTGTGTGTTGAGCTTGCGTGTACTTAGCCTACATATCCTAAGGCTACATGTGCTAAACATACATGTTCTAAGACTGCATATGTAGCTTGCATATGCCAATCCCATATATATTGAACCTGTATATGCTGTGCCTATATATGATAGAGTCCACATATATTATAGGCTTGTGTTTTATAAATTGTCACATGTTAATATTATATATGTTTAGCCCATATAGGTTGAGCCCTCATGCATTGATATTGAGGTCGTACATTTTGAACTTGTATATGCTAAACCTGCATGTGTTAAGTTTTCATATTTTAGACATATTATGCTAAAGATTTTTCTTGGATTGAATGCTATACTTGTATAATCTAACCTTTCACTTTTGGAGACGAAGCCTTCTTTCAAAGGATTTCCTGCTTTTAAAACTCATTAAAGGTAAATATTTGGTATATAATTGGCCCTCAATTTCCCATTTACAAGTGGAAGTTCTAAATAGTAAGCCTTAAGTAAATTTATTACACAAAACTGAATTTATTGAATGTGAATAGCCAAACATCTCAAACTTGAACGTTACATCTGTTGCAAAAACATTTAGATTCAAACTTGTGATCTTTTCTTAAAGGTCGACTTGAAAAATATGGGCTTGAATATTGTTCATGCCATTCCTTGGCGTGTACACATTTTAGACTGTTAAGTTTTTCAAACCTAAAAACCTTTAACAATGGCCCTTGCACTAGACTTCTTACTATTATATGGGATACTATTTGACACCCTGAATTTACTAAAACAATACTCATTGCATCATAAATAGGGTGTAAAATTGGTATTAGAGATAACACTAGGGACTTATTTATACTTTTTAAAGAAATGTTAAGATATAAATGTAACCTTTGGTCAATGTTTAACGAAAATTTTTTCATGACTATGTTAGTGTCAGAAGGTTCCAGATTGCCCAATTATGATGCCAAATAGGCTAAGTGGGTAGTTCAACTACTAGGAAATGATAGAAACCTACCTTTGGTGTTTAGGATGCTATTTGTAGCCATTGTGAAAATGCCAAAGTGCAACATGATATTATAGAATAATAGTAGGGGCTTGCTTAGACCTTTTTCAAAGTAGTAAGGTGTGATTCAGACCTATTTTCCTTTAGAAATCATTATAGATAGTTTTGCATGAATTGGTAATATATACTTGTTTTGGACTACTTGTTACAGATTATGGATTGATCATCCGAATTGTAATCTTTTACTACAGGGATTACATTCCCTAATTAGTGTTGATAAACTTGTATATATATGACCCTAATGTTGTATAGTATGAATCAAGTGAAATATAATACATTTTCTCCTTAGAGCTTGTTTTGATTATTTGAGGTTTTATTTTTTTCGTTCAACATAAGTAAGCAGACAATTTTTGGTTTTCCATCTTCATTATCAGTTTTACCTAAGGGAGATGAACCTTGCTTTTTTTGTTTTGTTTTGGGGGTTTACTCATCTAAGTGATCGTCTACCTTTACCATTGGTACCACTTGACCGTCGCCTATCACCTAAAGATCGGTCATTAAAAGCCTTGAAAATGGGCCTTCCCGTCTCTCCTACATTCTATCCTATGCATCATGTCACGTCCCATATCGGATAGGCAATGGGAAGGGTCCTGGCTTATAAGCGTGGGCGCAGCACACCCCATTAGGTGCATCTTTTGGGAGAGGGTAATGGACACGTGACAATCAGCACGTGGTAGCATATTTGAGGGAGCTGCATTTTCCTCCCTCCTTCTCCAGCTACACACTCATATTTCTTCCACTCTTCCCTAGTCCTTGCTATTGATGTCGCCTCTTTATGTACTCAGCATTTCAATATTTTTATTAATGCTTGTAGCTTTTGGCTATCTTCTTGGATAACTTTTGCTATTGATTGCTCACCAATTTTTTTTTTTTGGTTATAGATAATCTTTTTTATCGCAAGTTATTATTTTAACTTATTGTTCGAAGGGTTCGCCTAGTCTCCATATAAGATGTTGTTTTCTTAGTTTAGCAACTGATCCACTTAACTTATTTTTGGTTATTATCAATTTTAACTTTATTATTTCTATGATTGATTAAACACAAAGGCTTAGTTGTGACATATGTCATTTATATGAAGTCTAAGATCACATAACATAAATTAATGGGTCTTAACAATTTTGATTGGGTTAAAATAGTCCAAACACTATAAGAAAAATGTCGTTTTGCGACGAAAATTACCAATAGAAAACGATAATATTCTATCGGTAAGTCAGTTTAACGACGGACTTTACCGACAGAAAAATGCATCGTAGAAACGACTGTAGCTAATAATTCCTGACGGAAAACAAAATTTTTGTTAGTAAAATTATCGACGGACAACAAAGGTACCGTTGGTAAATATGTCAACGGTTTCTTCTGTAGTAGAACGTCGGTAATTTTACCTCGGTAAGTTTGTTCAAACATTACCGGCAGTTATGATTTCTCCTTCGATGATTTTACCGACAGTTAATTTCCGTCGCCAAATTTATAGACAGAATTGGTTATTCTGTCTATGATTAGCGACAGTTAGTTGTCTTCCATCTGTAAATGGTACTTATTTTACAGAAAAAATTGCAAAATTCCGTCAGTAAGTCAGCTAGAAATTTTTTTAAAATGTACTATCAATAAATTTTATTTGATAATGTTATATTTGATTGGAAGTTTTTATATCCAAGTTGAGGTACCATAAGCTTTGTTTTACTTACATTTAACCATCACATCGATATCTCTCACAGTTACATACGTACGAACTAACAAGAGTTGTTTGTTAAGTAACAGCAAGAGATGTGAAATGGAGAAAACAAACAGGTAGCTACAAGCAACTAAGAGTCTAGACAATAGCTTAGGCAATGCCAAAAGAAAGAGCAGGCGGTGGGATAATATAGATCAGCAAAAGGATTCGTGGGCTAGTCAGAATTTGCTACAATTAGATTCAATAAAAGGCTAAAAAATGAATGTATCTTACGGGACTAAAGTCTACTTCCTTTAAGGGTCTACAACACGGAAATGCTAAATGACTCACGCAAGATGATTGGCCTAACTTTCAATTGCTTTTTCGTGTGGCACTGTGACCTTAATATAAGGAAACTATACGTTAACATTAGAATAAAAGCTAATTAAAATTACTGATATTTAATGGAAAAGCTTTATACATCAGCTTACGACTTGAATCATACTCATACATGAGTTAGTCATACCTAAGGGCTAAGAATTATGTCGTTTAATTATTGGATAGTTCTATTTAAACTATCTAAACCACTTGTAATTATCTCAATTGTTTAATGTCTTATCTTATAAGTAGTTAACGCTTGGCGGATATAATAAATATGTTGTAAATCCACTAGACTTGTGGGCATGTTATGTCTTTATCTTTTCCACAAATGAAAGTCCTTTATGATGGTTTCGTACTAGAGATGACATTTTAAGAAGCTAAAGTCTATAATCTTCGAAAGATGAGAAGTATACTAAATCTTTCGTCACGGTAAGTAAATTAGGTGTGAAATTCACATCTTTAGTATCATAATAAAAAGATAATTAAAATATTTTCAATTTAAATCTGAAAATAATTTTAATCTGGTAATAATAAAATTTTCAATGCTATAATAAGGAAAACATTGCTTTCAAAAACAACACATTTGAATATTACCTGGATTTAATTAAAGTAGGAGTTAATATTGTTTGATTTCAATTTTTGGCAAGTATGTTACCTAAGCTAATTTTAAAAGACATGATAATCATATACCAACTTCTATTAGTTGTTTTGTGTATCTTTAAGAAAATTTGTAGGTTTCAAATACCATACCTTAATATATATATAATAAGACAACTCTAAATATTCAATATAACTCCTATAAATAAAAAATAACATCACTCGTAACAAATAAGTAATACTTTCACTTTATACCATTGCTCACAACATACAAATAATTCATTCACTTTATTATGGGAATAAAAAATTGGCTATAATGAATAAATGCCTCAGAGTAATATTTGAATGTATGGCCAAACAATATAAAAGGAAATGTTTGTTCTAATAGACATTTCATCAAACAATTCATAGGCAACCTTCATTATCTCTAACTAATAACAAAACAATTGCATTTTTTTATTATCTACCAACAACAACACATTTAAAAACAAATCCGCCAACAATTCAAACAAAAAATGCATAAACCAACAATTCAAACAAAACCCAACTGCCAACCTACCGACAATCATATATATAAGCATCTAACGCTTTTATTTTTTGGAGACAAAATAAACCTAATAGAGTTGTTACTTGAAAATGATGCACGATGGACCAAAATCGAAGCAAAAATCGATGGTGGAAGCACTCCAAGAAAGGAACCGACGGCGTTAATGGTGGGAGGAGAGAAAAATAGTAGGGGGGGCGGGGGGGAGCGGAGAAGGGGAGCTTTAGGTCTCATAAATGTTGACGACGTCGTTTGGATTAAAACCAAACGATGTCGTTTTATTCTATGACAATTCGATAGTTATCGATGGAAACACATTTCTGTCGGTAATTTGCCGAAGAAAATATTATCCCATGGGTATTTAAGTTGCTTATTTTTTTTGCCAGCTGATGCTGCCTAATTTTGCAACGGGACAATATTTTCGTCGGTAAATTATCGACAGAATTACTGGCGGACATATTGTCCCATCAGTATTCAAGTTGCTTATGTTTCCTGCCAGCTAATGCCGTCTAATTTTTTGACGAACTCTCGTTTTCTGTCACTATGATATGACGAAAAACATGCGGGGATATTTTCTCTTCATGTTTATCAAAAAATGTTTTGGCCGTCAATAAATCCGTATATTTTACCGACGGAAAGTCAATTTCCACACAATCTGTTGCTAACTTTTCTTCAGTAATTTGTTATTTTTTTGTAGTGAAATTTATATAAAGAGCATTTCTAAAGATCGTCTTCTTATTAATGATCCCCCCATCAAATTATATTCTCCAAGAATGGTTACAAGATGATGCCATATTATTCTTGTAAAATTAGGAATTTTATTTATAATGAGGTTGTTAGTCTGATCAATCAGTATGAGTATGTCAAATTAATAGATTATTTAGAACTTTTATTTTTGAGAAAATATCTTTCGTATTTATAAGGTGTGCAAGGGTTTTGTTAAGCTAAACAATATGACCAATCTCGTTAAGCATATTTTATGAATTTCAAACATATATATGAATAGCTAAATATTAAGTTACCATTTAATGTGTACAATAACGTCAACAAGAGTATATGATAATCATGAGTTTTTTTGGCCGATCTTAACTCATAGTTTGAGATTATTAAGTCTCAAATTCTTTCCAGTGCTGATATTTCCTCCTGGCATGAGGTCTTTACCAAGATAGTCTGCATATATGTCAATGCATTTGCTACTCCTACCATTTAGACCTCTAATGCTCTTGTAAGTTGGATTAATGGATTTGATAATTGAAAGTATAGTAGGATTAATAAAAAAATGGCAAAGAAATTAGGACGATAAGAATCAGGATACAAGAGGAATTATTTGTCAATATTATTATAAGTCGGGCCATAGTAAATGTACTTATTAGAAGCTATAAAATAAATATAAAAAATCTCATTCAACTCATGTTGCAACAATTACTATACCACATGGTTCATCTGTTGATAAGACAATTATAGCTTAAACAGATGATTTTACTAAATTCACTTAGTTCCAAGAAGCATTGAAAAACTCACTGAACCTTATCTTTGCTATTTTTGACTCAAGTAGCACACCTACATGTCTTCTTTCTCTTCCTTATAAAAAGGTCATTGATTTTGATGCCTCAGATCATATAATGGCTAATCCCATTTTTTTTCTAATTTTTAGAAACACTCTTTTTTTTTTGCCATGTTCTTTATTTGATGGATCTACTTCATCTGTTATTAGCTTTAAAACCTTTTTCCCACTCCATTACTGTTATTGTCCTCTGCCTTAAACTTACGAAGAATTTCCTTTAATTTAATATCCATTAGTAAACTTACTCGTGCCATAAATTGTTGTATCTCATTCTTTTTTTATCATTTTGTTTTTCAGGATGTTATGAAGAATAAGATTATTTGTAAAGGAAATCATGAGGTCTCTACATTGTAGATACCAAGGTATGCTAACCTATCACTTGTTCTAGTGTCTTAACTCCCTTTAAAGCTCATTGTCGGTTACAACATCCCTCTATACCTCAACTGGAAAAGTTATGTCCTTAATTACATAATTTCTCTTGCTTATATTGTAAGTCTTGTCAATTCACCAAACACCATTGTTTGTCTTCAATTTCCTGAGTTAATAAATGAAATAGCTTTTCTTTTTGAATTAGTACATTATGATGTTTAGGTTTTATGTCCTATGGAGTCTGAAAATGGATTTCAATATTTTATTATATTTATTGATGATTTCTTTCATATTACTTGGCTTTATTTAATGAAAATTGTTTTTAAATTATTCTCCCATTTATTGCTTTTTGTATTGAAATAAAAACACATTTTAATATCTCTACACATACTTTAAGAAGTGACAATGCATTGCATTCTTCATTAGTCCTCATGTGTTGAGACACCATCTCAAAACTATATGGTTGAAAGATAAATTTATCATTTTTTGAAATTGTCAGAGCACTCTTATTCTAAATGAGTTTTCTTAAACTAATTTGGACCAATGCAGTCTCCACATCCTGTTTCTTGAATAACAATATGCCTTCATTTTTCATGATGAGATTACTTATGATGTTATTTTTCTTTCTAAACTCTTATCCCCTCTTACGCTGCAAATTTTTAGTAGTACTTGTTTTGTTCTTGATGTGCATCGACATGTCACTAAGTTAGATCCTAAATATTTAAGATGTGTTTTTGTGGGCTAATCTCATCTACAAAAAGGATGTAAGTGCTATTATCCAACTCATAACAAATATCTTGTGCCATCCAATTTTACATTTTTTGAACATATTTGTTTCTTTCATACTTCTTTAGTACATAAAAAGAAGGACGATGATTTGTTAGTTTATGAGATCTCTTATTAAAGCACTAATGTTACCGCTACCTATTTGTCAAGTCTATTCTAAAAGACAAAATCATCTTAATATAAGTTTAATACCTATTTTTTTCTTTGACATTAGATCCAAAATTTAATGATCTCCAAATTTCCTTTTGAAAAGGAAAACATCAATGCACTTATCTTATTCCCTTTTTATTTTTTTATGATCATTTGTCTTCTTCATCATGTTCTTTTATTGGTTTACTTGATTCAATGTCTCTCTTAAAAATTGTTCATGAAACTTTGTCTCATCCTAGTTGATTTAATGCTATAACAAAGGAGATGAATGCTTTATATACTAATGGTACATGGGATTTAATGAACTTACTTATTGGAAAGAAGGCTATCAAATGTAAATGGACTTTTTCAGTTGAAGTCAATTATAAAGGATTGATGGCTCGAGTTAAAGCACAAATTGTGGAAAAGATTATGCTCAGACTTATGTTGTGGGTTATTCTAATACTTTCTCATTTATTGCTAAATGAACCTTTGTTTGTCCATTCATTTTAGTGGTAGCTACTTGTAATTGACCTTTACATTAGTTAGACCAAAAAAATGCGTTCTAACATGGTGACCTCTAAGAGGAAGTGTATACATGCATCCATCTAGGTTTGTTGCATAAGGAGAGTGTGGGAAATTTGTCATCTTCAAAAGTCCCTCTATGATATTGAAACACAGTCCACATATCTAGTTTGGAAAAATTTTCCAAGTAGTGTAAATGTTTGAAATGAATAAGAGTAAATAAGATCACTTAGTATTCCACAAACAATCTGCATATTGGATTATTCTCCTTGTTGTGCATGTGGATGATATCTTCATTATTGGAAGTGATTCAATGTGTATTTCATCACTAAAATCCTTTTATTATAGTCAATTTCATATATGAAACATTTAGGAGCATTGAAGTTTTTTTTTTTTGAGAAGAAGTAATAACAAGCATTAAAAGCCTTTTCTTGTTTAAAAAATATATATACTTGAACTGTTAACTAAGATCAAAGAGTTAGGACTTAATCCATGCAACAACCCAATGCCTTTTAATCTACAACTTACCAAAGATAAAGAATTTCTTGAAGACTCTGAAAAATATAAAAGATTAGTTGGAAAATTAAGGTATCCTATATTAACTCATCCTGATATTGCATACTTTATAAGTATTGTAACTCAGTTTATTTCTTCTCCAACTGTTAGAATAGATCTTATTTTACTGTTATGCAAGATCCCTACCCTATAGATCCCCAAAGATAAGTTCACTTATTGAACTACAATATAGTGATCAGTTATTTAATGTGTGTAAGTTTTAATAAACAACCATCGATAATCCATAAATGCACAGTTTGTTAGTGTAGTACCTAAGGTGTAGATCCCACGAGGAGGGATAATCTAATCCTAAAATCTAAGTCGAGAAAATAATACAAAAATTCAAATTACATGAAATTAAAAAGGAGAAATTAATTTAATCAATCAAATCAAATTAAGAATCAATCACGAAAATACTAATTCCTAAGAAATTGTAACACACCCAAGAATCAACCTAAGGAAATTACCAATTGAGAGTAAGGAAAATTTACCCATCCTTAATGCTAACCTAACTGATCCTAGGTTCCAGATGATCCTAGGATTTATTTTTCTCTCTCGAGTTATAACCATTAACTCTAAATCATAAACTCTAATCAAATTATGGAAGTTGCAATCTCTCAATTAACAACCTATCCAAAATCTTAATTAGTTTTGAAGTTCTCTGATAAACTATCGGAACCCTATGCAAGATCTCTCTTCGCACAATTTACCGATTTGATTTAATTATAGTTTCTATTAAATCACCTAACTCTCGTTAGCCCAATTTAATCGTTTTTCATTCGATTCAGTCTCTCAGTTTATTATCGAATTATGCAATTGCATAATTAAATCACAATAAATCTAAATAACACATAAACAATCAAATTTAATTAATTCAAAGATACAACTCCGAAGGTGAGTTTAAAACATCTTCAACAATCAAAAATTCTATTATCAAATTGTTATTCCAATTCCATACAATAATAAAACTAGAAATAAATAGGAAATACAATATGAATAGATGATGAGAGGCAGTAATGTTGGGAAAGTCCTAATTTGGGGAGTACATCGAGTTAGCTTCTTCTCCTCTTATCTCTTCCTTCTTCTCTTTCTCGATCTCTTGATGAATTCTCTATAGGGTTTCTCAAAGTGGCTGATACAAAAGCTCCTTTCTGCCTATTTGTCTTTTTATATAAATATCCTTTATGTTTTGAGTAGCCTTAGGGGATTTTCAGGGTCTGAAAGGTTCAAAAAATCCCTCAAAACTTGACATTTTTTAGTGTCTTTGCATCTACCTGATCCAGGCTATAATCGTGGGACAAATCCGAGCCTTCTATCACAATTGTGGGCTATATCTTGAGCTCTGTTAGGATCGTGGCATATGGGACACGATTATGAGCCAACTCTCGTGTTTCTATCACAATTGTGCCACGATCGAGGGCTATTGTTTCGACTTAAATGTCTCCAAAACTTCTCCATTCTTCGATGTTAACCATGAAACACTAACAAACACATCAAGGTACCTCAAAAACATAATATTTAAGCTCAAAGACTTGTACTAACCTATAAAACACTTAAAACACAATTAATTAACAAAATAACACAATTCTAACCTAAACATATACTAAATGATTGAATTAATAGCTAAACACATATCAAATTAAGCCCTAAAACATGATGCGATTTACACTTATCATATTGCAATAGAGAGCATCAAGTGTTAATCCCAGTAGGACTAAAAGTACTAGTAATTACCTCTTTTTATCATTTAATCGACAAAATAACATGATGGTTTAATTTAAACGATAAAGATAAACTAAAGTTCAACACAAATAATAACCAAGAATGCAAATTAATCAAAGATAAACCAAATCAAATAAATAATACCTAAGTAATGAATGTACTAAGAGTTCTTAAACTTTTAACTATTTATCATGCAATTTAATTAAAGATCATTAGGCTGTGAAAATTTCTATCTTATGTTCTTATCTTTCTCAATAATACTGATAAATGATTAATTAACTATGTTTTATGCCTATATAGAGGGTGTTTTGCTTGTTATTTAAGATTTTATGTTGTTTTTGGTACTTATTTTATTTCAAGTGTGTTTTTAGGTCTCAATTGCCTTCATGGATCAAAAGGAGAAGAATTAGGGGAAATCATGGCATAAAACAAAAGAATTGGAGTTATTTTGGAGACATACGCTTATGTGAAGATGTACACACCAGTGTAAGTATTCTATACAACTATGTAAAGGGGCCATGTAAGAGACTATAAATATATAAAGCTTTAAAGATGATGTTTTTGCTCATGTGGGAGAAGCAAGCCTGTGTAAGTAATATACACTATCATATCCTTTACCCGTATAAGTGACCAAGAATGTGTAAAGTTGTAATATTAAAATATTTTTGAGATACATGATCGTGTGACTGATTGTGTATAATCTAGAAACCCTAATTTCATAATATAAAAAGAAATTATGAAGAGGAGACAAAAGGAAAGAAGTTAGAGTTGAAAACTACAACAAAAATTAGAGTTAAAGACGTAATTCTAAACATAAAATGAGGAAAAAATGAAGATTTCTTCAAGACATCCGACAGAGAGTAGCCTTTTATTAACGATTTAAGAGGATTTCATTGAAGAAAAGTTGGGATATACATATCTCTGATTCTTTTGTTTTTCCAATTATTTTTTTGAAAATTTGATGTTCATTTCATTTTCTATGTTTAGGAATGAAATTTGTTTAGTGTTAAGTAGCATGAACCTTAAGTTGGGATGAATGCTATAATTTAATCCTTTACATAATGCAATTTGATTAATTGATTCAATAAGATTCAATTATGTGTTTCTATTCTTAAATTAATATGTTCGAGATATTAGTTTAATGTTTGATTTCATATGATTGAGAATGAGAAATCCTCTTATATGAATAGAGCTACCACAATTAGAAGAACTTGCATACAAACCTAGAGATAGATTGACATAAATTATCTAAATTAGGGTCAAACCTAATAGAGAAATTCACGTATCGAGTAATACAAACATAACGGTTTTAACTAGAAAGAGGTTTTAATTAATCAACTGAGGATGAGTTATTAATAGCATTAATAAAGATATAACATAAGATAGGAGCTCCCATGATCAAATGATCAATAATTAAGTTGCATGATAAAGGGTAATAATTCCTTATAAAGTGGAACAATCGACCTAGTTGTAAGGATTGCAAGGTGATACCTAACGCTTGCTTGTCAACTCAATATATATTGTTAGTTATAGATATGGTAATTAAAAGTTGGAGGAAGAAGAGAAGTCCTAAGAAGTGTACCAGATTCAGATGGTGGAAAGTAATATATAGAGAAGAATGGAAATTTATAGGAGATGCTAACTGAATGTGGAAGAGAGTAATAAATCTTTTAAGGAATATAGCTAAAGAGAGGGTAATAAATAGAGAGAAAGTTACAAACTGATAAAGAAAGAGGCTAAGAAGATAGTCTGATAAGATAAAAGAAGAGCTTACGAGAAATTATACCAATGATTGGAAAGTAAATATGGAGAAAAGGATATATTTAATTTGATGAGAGTGAGGGAATGGAAAGCAAGAGACTTAGATCAAATTCTTCATATAAAAATGAAGCAGGGCAGGTGCTTGTGGCTAAAAATGACATCAAAAGAAGATGGAAGAGATACTTCTTTATCCTTTTAAATGAATGCATAGAGGCAACATCTTTTTAGGTGATCTTAGCATGGTCGAGAGGTATTGTAACTTTATTTATTACCAGCAAATCATAAGAGAAGAAATTAAAAGAGCTTTGAGTGGGATAAAGAGTGGAAGGGCAATAAGGCTTGATGAGATACCTATAGAGGTGTGGAAGAAACTAGACGAAGAGCGTCTTACTTGGCTAGCCAAGATTTTTAATGTGATATTTAAGTCTGCCAAAATATTGAATAAGTGGAGATATAGTATGTTAATTCCTCTATATAAGAACAAAGGGGACATCCAAAGTTGTAACATTTATAGACGCATTAAACTACTTAGTCACACCATAAAGTTATAGGACAAGGTGATTGAAAAGAGAGTGATAAGGGATGCAACTATCTTAGAAAAACAGTTTGGTTTCATGCCAAGAAGGTCCACAACTAAAGCTTTCTTTTTTGAATATTAGTGAAATATTACAAGGAAAGACAACATAACTTACACATGATTTTTATTGACTTAGAGAAGGCATATGACAAGGTACCTAGGGAAATCATGTGGACGTGTTTAAAAGTTAAAAGAGTTTTCATGACCTACGTCTGGTTTATTAAGGATATGTATGAAAGTGTTAAGAATAGAGTAATAGTGATAGGAGGAGATACAAAACATTTTTTTATCGATAATAGGCTACACTAAGGCTCTTTATTAAGCCCTTTTTTGTTTTTAGTAGTGATGAATGAGCTCATCAAGAATATTCAAGGGGATGTGTTTTGGTGTATGTTATTTGCTGATGACATTATTTTAGTGGATAAGATTAAAGAGGGTATCATGTCAAGTTAGGACTTCGGAGAGATACTTTAGGGTCAAAGGATTTTAAATTGAGTAGGACTAAGATTTAAGTACTTAGAGTGCAACTTTTCAGGCCATAAGATGGCCTTCGATATGGAGATAAAGATTTTTTCAAAAGTAATACCATAGAAGAGTGTTTGAAGTGTCTAAGATCTGTCATCTAAAGCAATGGGGACTTAGATGAAGGCATTGTACAATATCAAATCAAGGTGAGAGTTTTATGTAATAAGAAGATACCACTCAATTTTAAAGTTAAATTCTATCGTATAATGATTAGGCCGGCTATGTCCCATGGGGCAGATTATTGACCTATCAAACAAATGCATAGTAGCTTGAACTCTAGAGTGCCATCTAATTGATGGAGCATGAAAGAACTAAATTAACTGTTGCCTCAAAAGAGAATTTGCCCTAACAACTAATTTACCCTTCCTATGCAATTTATCTTTGTGCCAAGTGTAGTTTAGAAATTGTGGATTCCCTTGAAACTTGTTATTTATAATCTATTAAAGCCTAACATTAGACTTCTAAGTGGTTGAAACTTAAGGTAAGAAATCAAATATAGGAATCTTGATAGTCACTGTATAGACTTTCACTTTTCATAGTTGAGATAAAGCATCTGCAACTTGATTTTCTTTTCCCATCTTATACTGAATCTTATATTCAAATTGTACTAGCTTAATAAATCATGGTTGTTGTGTTGGTTGAGTAAACCTCTACTCTATGAAATACTTGAGGTTTTAGTGACTTGTACAAATTATGAAGTACTTATAAACCAAATATGATCCATTTTTTAAGAGCCAACAATATTGTCCATCTCCTTCTCACAAAATTAAAAGGGATTTGTTCCTAAAAGATAATTTCTTGCTAATGTAGCACAAAGGGTGGCCCTATTGAGTTAATACTGCACTAATTCCATCTCAGTAGCTATTGTTAGTAGGTTTGGGCATTTAAAATAATGCAGTTATTTGAAGTTCTTAGAGTCTAGCTAGGGAATAGGATTCAACTAGTGTTTTAAGCTTAGATATATGCATAGTCATTTAGATTTCATCGAGTAATCCAGATAGAAACAAGATAAGAACATTACCTTAAGGGATCTCAAAATTTAGGCATAATTTGTCAAAAGCATCAATATACGCTTGTAAAGTGCCTTGCTGCCTCAAGTTTCTTAGTTCTGATAAGGGACCTTTATGTTTTGAATAATGAAATCAAGCTCTCATGTTACAGACATATATTCTTCTCATTCAACATAAGCTTGTTCTCCCTTCATTTTCATATAACCAGCATGCCACCATAATGCCTTGACTTTTAATAACTTTCTTGATTCTTTTTCTAGTAAAGTAACCTTTACATCAAACTTTTTTAAGTAAATTTCATTAGACTATAAGCATGAGTTTGTTATTGTGTTAGGCAACTCTTCTATTTTATGATTTCTAGGTTTTTTTATTTACTTCTAATTCTTGAAATTTTGTTTTCAAGAAAATGCTCATTATGATATAGATACCCAATTTTTCACAAATTACAGCTTAGATGGGATAAGTCATCATCATGTTAGTGTAGTCTAGAGAATATCCAACATAACATGCTATTACTATTAATAACTTAATACAAGAGTTGTATTTTAAAGGTTGTTTAGCTTTCAAAGATGTTAAAACAAAGTACAAAACTTTACTCTCAACATTGTCATAACAAGAAATAGAACTGTTAATCATGCTCTGCAATTTAGATTTGCCTAATAAAAAAATGTATAGTTAGTTAGTGATAATGTTTACGAGAAAAGTTTGAAGAATATAATCAACTAGGATTTTATATCTGATTGGTCTTTTAATTGAAATAATTAGATCAATTGCATATCGAGCTTCTAGGGATTTATCACATGAATTAGTTGACTCTATTTTGCATAAGTGACCATGATCATTACATATTGAACAAAGTTATATTGAACTATATGAATTATGTTCATTTATGTATGCCAAGCTTCATATTGTTCAATTTAAATGATTTTTTACTTTATATCTCTTCTTGAGTACGATAATTGATATTTAATTGTCATACGAATGATGATTTGGAACATCTATGATCTTTCAATTTCATTATATTTATGTATTACATGACATTGATATATATGTATACTATTTCTTTCTTCCTTTTGAAACATAGCACTTCAATTATAAATATTGTATCGAAGAATGTTGTTGTTAAACTCAATAAAGGTGAGAAATTAAATGATGATAATTAAGAAATTTCAAGAATGAAAATCCATTATGTACTGAGGAGCAAGAGGCTCTTGAAACATGGAATGTAAATATAGACATTCCTAAGGAAGGTAATACAACTCAATGTAAAAGAGACCATAATACTTATGAAATACAATAGGAGGAAGAATAACTCATTGGCTCAAATTACGTGGCTGAGCAGCATGGATAATGATATAATGCGTGATTTATAAAAAGATAAAATTGCAAAAGACATATGATTCTCATTAGCTGCATGTTTTGTAAGCACCTCAGTAATCAAAAGCATGTCACTCATTATCAAGTTTGACATATTTAAGAAGTGATCATATTACATTTTAAAAGTATTTAAGTCATAGTTCAAACATGATAAGTAAGTTGTAAGATTGTTCATGAGTTATCCAGTTAGTAAGTGCAAGTTACCAGTAATTACAACATCAAATTTAAAGGAAGATAAGAAATAAGTTATTGCAGACATTTAGAGTGTGTCAAAGTTTATAACATGGAATATTTTAGATATTAGAGAGATTAACCCCTATTTTTGCATACATAAAATATTAATGGAGGATAATTTCAAATCGGTTGAGTAACCTTAACAAAGGCTTAACCCAAATAGGACGGAAGTTATAAAGGTAGAGGTAAATAACTTCTTGATGCATAAGTAATTTACTGTATGTTTCATAGTTTTAAGTGAGCCCTATGTAGCTTATTTCGAAGAAGGGAGAAATGATGGTGGCACCTAATAAGAAAAATGAGTTGATCCCTACTAAAATCACCAGCGGTTAGAGTGTATGCATTAATTATAGGAAATTGATTGGCACCACCTATAAGGACCATTTTACTCTCCCTTTTATTGATCAGGTGCTCTAACAATTAGTTGACCATATTTACTACTATTTTCTGGGTTGCTTGTTAGGCTACTTTCTACTTCTAAACCTTAGAGAATTAGGAGAAAACTATTTCACTCATCCATATGATACATTTACTTATCAAAGATTCCCTTTTGATTGGGCAAAAATTTTAGAGGTACATGATTTCAATTTTTGACGACTTAATCAAATATATTATGAAGATATTTATGGATTACTTTCTTAGTCAAATATATCATGAAGATATTTATGGATTACTTTTTCTATTTTTATGGATTATTTCAATATATTCCTCCAAAATTTAGAAAAAGTACTTAAACATTATGAGGAAGCCAATATGATTTTGAACTCGAAAAAAAAGGCATTTTATGGTATAAGAGAGCATAGTTTTAGGCCATAAAATGTTTAAAAGGGGATATAGGTTGATAAAGCAAAAGTGGAAACCATTGAGAAAGTACCACTCTTATTTTGGTTAAATTTATTAGTAGTTTTGTAGGATATGCAAGTTTTTTAAGGAGATCCATTGTGGACTTTTAAAAAATTTCTAGGCAGACTTTAACCATATTAATTAAGAAAGATATGCCTTTTGTATTCACTCAGGAGTGCTTGGATATGTTCACTCTTCTTAAAGGAACATTAACCTATGGTTCGATTATGGATGCCTCTTGTTGGAATCTTCCCTTTCAACTAATGTGTGATGCGAATGATTTTTCAATTGGTGCAATTCTTAGATAGAGGAAGGATAAACACTTTCAGCCTTTCTACTATGCTAGTAGGACTTTGACAGATGCAAAAGAGAACTACTTAACTATAGAAGATGAATTGCTAATGGTGGTTTTTTTCTTTTTACAAAATTTAGATCTTATCTTATTTTTTTCAACTTTTTTGTACACTGATCACTCTACATTGAAATATATGTTGAACAATTCAATGCTAAGATTAATTAGATAGATTTTAGTGTTTAGGAATTCAATTTAGTGATTAAGGATAAAAAAGAGTTATAAACTTGGTAGTATACTATACCTTATGTTTAGAAAATCCAAATTTGAAGAGCCTTAGGGAAAACAAAATTAGTGATATATTCTTTGAAGAGTGCTTATACAATCTTAAAAAGGTTAGTGAGCTTAAAATTCCATGATTTAATAATATTATTAAATATTTAGCTACTAAGATTCTTCCTAATGATATTTCTCATCAACAAAAGAAGAAATTCTTCTTTGACTTGAATAATTTACCATTGGGAAGACCCCTACTTGTTTAAGATATATGTAGATCGGATAGTTTGAAGATACATTTTTGAAGTAGAAAGGTGGAAGATGTTAAGCCATTACCATACCGGTCTAGTTGGAGGGCTTTATCGTATGAATAAAACAACCAAAAAGGTTCTTTACTTAGGTTTTTACCAGCCTTCATTATTTAGAGATGCCCAAAGGTCATTTAACTCTATGATAAGTTCCAACAAATAGGTAACATTTCTCGCTAAGATGAAATACCTTATAATTTTATTTTGGTTTATAAAATATTTGATATTTTAGGCGTCAATTTTATGGGTCCCTTTCTAGTTTCCAATGAGAATAAGCACATCTTAGTCAATGTATATTATGTCTCCAAATGCATTAAAGATTAGGCTTTACCTACAATTGATGCTAAAATTGTAGAAAAGTTTCTTAAAATTATATTTTCTTAATTCGACACACTAAGAACCATTATTAGTAATAGTTGTACTCGTTTTTGTAATGTCCAGTTTGAAAAACTTCTTAAGAAATACTTAGTTAGTTGAAACCCCTTGTCACCCTTAAATCAATGTCCAAGTGGAAGTAGATAATAGAGAACTTAAACAAATACTAGAAAAGACAGTAGATCATTATAGAAAAGATTGTTCTGATAAGTTAGATGATCCTTTATAGGCCAAACTGGGCATTACAAAAGAGCACAACTATTACTAATAATGGTTCTATAGGCCTATAGAACCATTATTAGTAATAGTTGTACTCTTTTTTAATGCCCAGTTTGAAAAACTTCTTAAGAAATATGGAGTTAGTTGAAACCCCTTATCACCCTTAAATCAATGTCCAAGTGGAAGTAGATAATAGAGAACTTAAACAAATACTAGAAAAGACAATAGATCATTATAGAGAAGATTGTTCTGATAAGTTAGATGATCCTCTATAGGCCTATATGTAACATCCCGTCCCCATATTAAGGGTTAGGACCCGAAATTTCAGTACATAAGAGCTCAAAGAGAGATTAAGGAAA
>JANZXR010000009.1:7985164-8004537 GCA_027575705.1 Erythroxylum echinodendron
CTCAATTCATTCTTATGCATTTATTCCATAAACTATTATGCTTAATTTAACGAAAAAAATTTTCGGGGGCCAACAATTCATTAGTTTGAAATCATCAAATGATAAAATAAAACACTTTTGGCAATAGATGTCACCTTTGATCAAGTTTCACCAAGGTTCCATACACTTGATTCACATGATCTTCTTCTCCCAATTACTTCCATTGTAATAAAACCTACCCATTTTCTTCTTCCTCTTCACTTGGATAGTTATCAAATCTTGTTAGATGCTTGATTAGTGCAAGAAGAGCATGAAAATTGGTTTAGATCACTCCTCCATAGCCATAGTGGAACCTCCCTCATCTCCTTTCTCTTTTCTTTTCTTTTCTTTTTTTTCTCTCTTTCTCTCCCATTCTCTCATATATGGCCATCCACCAATGTTTAAAGAAGATGAAGGTTTTGTTGAATTACAATTTTGCCCCCATTTCTATTATAATTATACCTTTATCCTTAATAACATCTTATAATTACGACTTTACCAAAATGTTTCATATTTACACTTTTAACCATGTCACTTGTCACCATTTAATTGATTCTCTTCTAACGACTTATCATTCCACTAACTTCTTTTAAAAATACCAAATTACCCTTTAATGAATACAAAACGACCAAATTGACCTTCAATGCGTTTAATTCATTAACTAACCGAATTAAATTCTGAAAATATTCCATAACCGTCTTATCATCAAATTGACCATAAAATACTTGAATTAGGGTCAATACTTATTGATTGGATGCTTTAAAAAATTTTCTAATGGGTTTAAAATCCTCAATACCTATTATTTTTCCAAAAAGGGCATTTTAACCCTGAACTTTCGAAACTTTTGAAATTCATCCGATAGGACTTATTTTCGAACTGTTTTAGTATCACTAAACTCTAATACCTATTTCGGGTATGTTTCAAATTTTCGAGTTTGGGTCCCCAAAATCACTATTCAAGAGGATTCACTATTTATCCAAAATACTATTCACTCAGATTCACTATTCATCCAAAATTATCTGGATTTCAATGAAAAGTATCACCTAAATCCTCAAAGTACATTTTGAGGCTTTTAAAGTTCGTTTAGACTCATTCCATAGCTTTTCGAAGTTTTCAAAAATTTTCAGAGAAATTTTTGGTCAAATCTAGAACCATCTCTGGTCTATCCATGATCTTTATTATAACCACAATAAATACATTTAAACGTTTAAATTACTCTAGTACACCATAAATAGAGCACACTTTATAAAATGCATGTACATCATATTACACAGTACAATTACCAAACCAGGATGTTACAAATTCTCCCGCTTTATAGAAATTTTGTCCTCAAAATTTTAAACAAATATAGTCATCTAAAAAATATGGATTTTGACTTCATATCCATTCTTCGTGCTTCCCCTATGTCAATCACTTTATAGGGACCAACATATTGTTGGCTTAACTTGTCACATTGTCTAAAACAGATTATTCCTTTCCATAATGATATTCGCAAAAATTATATGATATTTATTCAACTTTAACTCCAAATTCTTCCTTCATTTCCAAACTTAGCTCTGTTATCGATTTTAGGTACTATCATTTTGCCCTGCATACTTTTGATCTTATTTGGGGTTATCAAAACTAGTTTAGCCCAACTAATTTTCTTTTATATATCTCATCATCATATACTAGCACTCTACATAACTATATACTTCCAATCACTTACAACTTAATTAATCTATCAAGAGGATTCCTACCTTTAATGGTTAGGAAATGGGCATTTATTTTATCTTTTATCTCCCATATACTATCATATCCGCTTAGATTTCGCGAAATTGCTATCATAAAATCCTTCATAATATGCTTCCATTTCCCTTCCCAAATAGGCAGTAGCTGAGCAATTTTTTTTTTGTTCTTTGGCTCTCAACCTTGACTTGTTAATTTAACAAGCATTTAAACATAAACTTTGCTATCCCCCATTTCATTCCTTTTTGATCTTAATGCACTTTCAAGGTATAATGCCTCTTTGTGTTCCTCAGATGCATAGTACATACTTATGAGTGACTTAATATAGAATTTCTTTCTTAAGTGTTGCCATGACTAGTAAACACAATTCCTGACCTAGCACCAATGTAATGTTACCTTTTAATAAAATGCCCTTGGAATTTGCAACTTATCTCCACATGAAACTACTTTTTCGAAATCATTGCTTTCACTTTCTAACTAATAGTTTAAGCCTTTTGAAATTTTTAGTTTTGAACTTCATCTCTGTTTAAACAATAAACATTTAGTTTCATATCCTTTTTTCTTGTCTAAAAGATTCAAAACCTAAAAAGCTTTTGGCATTAAACTTATTCATTTAGTTTTTAAAAGCTTAATTAACCAAATCCTTTATAAAATATAGTCCTTTTTTTAGTATTTGTTTAAAAAAGGAATTTTGCATTACTTGTTTTCATTTCATTAAGAGCTTTTCTTTTCTTATTTCAATATCATTGTGTTTAGGCTTTCATACAAATCAAAATATACCCTTCTATAATCAAATTACAAAGTTGTTTGCATTCAAAGCTATATGACATAGTTTAGACAACTTCATGAGTTTTATTTTTAAAGTCGTCTGTAAAACAACAAACTCATAGGTATTCATTCACATGTTTTAAACTTAACTTTAATTCCTAGACATCATTATAGGTCTTTCTTATCAAACTCTATTTAAAGTTATAAATTTTTAGACATTTTACTACATGCTTTATTTTCTTATATTAGTCTTCTTTTATTTTCCTCACACTAAATTAATTTCCCTTAAAAACGTCCAAAATTTCAAAACTTGTTTCAAACATGAGTAATTAATGCCTAACACCTTTCCTATTTTATAATCGAACTCATTTTTTATTTCGGTCCTTTTTTTTCTTTTTATTGTCTTTTATTTAGGTTTTTTTGTTACTTTTCCTTAGTAAGAAAAATTGGTGATTTCGTTTGAATAACTATTCGACATCCAGTCCCATCTATGTTTGAGGACATAAAAAATGTCAATGATAACAACAAGATCAAAAGGAAACAAGAAAAGAGAGTTAAAATAAATTTATAATGGTTTAGTCAAATAAACCTTAGTTTATGTTCACTTCCAAAGTTTTGCTTGAAAAGTCACTATCTTCTTCCTTCAATAGGTGAAGAGAAACCCTTTATACAATATTTCTTTGTCACTAGTAAAGAGTAAATTTTTATAAATCTTGTTCAAGGTCAAACGGATCACTCACAAAGTTTACATACAACAATTTTATCAATTACAACAATTGCATAACCATACAACTCAAAAACTTTCCCTCTTGCTCCCATTAATTAGAAAAAGGCTCAATATATTTCATATTATACACATTTACACTTTCTACTCTCAAGGTTCTTAACGTCTCTACTTTGTGCTAAAAATTTATTCTCATAACTTAATTATGGTTTGTTTATATTCAAATACACGAACTAAGCATTATAATGATAGTTTTGGCACTTTTGAATAGTTGGTTAACTACTTTTAGCTAGTCGAATAACCACTAATCAAAACATTGACTAGTTGGGCCCTTAACTAAGTAGGAAGTCTCCCTCAATAACTTTTCAAACTTACCATTGGCTAGTTGGTGAACAGTTCTTCAATCGGTGAACAATGTAACCGAAGTACGATGTTCAAACAGTGAATACTCTAGCTATTTACAGTGTCATACAATATATTTTCATATACTAAGTCATCTAAATTTTTAATATTTTAACCTTAAAAGTTCTTTCAAATATTAAAAACTCTTTTCTTTAAAAATAAGTTGATTTGAAAATGTTCTCAAAAAGTGTTTTGGTGATCAAAAGGCTTTTCTTTGAATCCTTCCTAAATTTTCTCTTGATTATGAAAAAGCATATACAATGTGCATATAAATGCTTATGCAATAATTAAATCCCTAATTTATTAAATATAGATAAGTTAACAAGAAATATTACAATTATTTATTACCTCTTAAGGTGCTTACTTGAATTTCCTTGAAGCTCGCTTGAATTATGTATATACCGTTTTACTCGTATATTTTGCCCTTTAATAGTTCAATTGATTTAATTGTCTCTTTTACTCATTTTGTCCTTCTATTGAACTTGATCTTTTACATACTACTTAATTTCATTATAATGGAGCCACTAATATCATCAAAAAGTAAATTCATTAATAGTAATATGTTTTATTATCATCAAAACTATGAATTAGAACCTTGTTTAATCTAACACGTTCCATTAAGGCAATCAAACATCGAAAGTCCACTTTCTTAAGAAATTGGTCCAATAAATTGCTCTAACCAAGCAAGTTTTCCCATCAACTACTCCATATTACAATTATTCTTTGATAGTAGTTGTCAAAAGTGTTAATTAAGGTTAGGAGATATTGCTTTAAATAACCCCATATAACAATAAGTTTATTTAGTTTAACGAGACATTTTCATTAAACAATTGGCGTGAAATCTTAATTGAATACTTTGAGACATAGAAAAACATAATCAACAAGATATATATAAAAAAGGATACATTTTATTCACATATAAGGACATATTATAAGTTGTTTTAGGGATTAGAGGACAACTTTTAACTTTTCCATTATAGTACCATTATATCTAAATTTATCCAGTTAATTTAGAGTTAGTTCTCTTAAATAAGGATAACCATTGACAACAATAGTAGATTACTTAGTTGGTTGGTTATCCAAATTTGTCAAAAATATAGGAATTCAAATATGAACTCTATCTATTGCCTCATTTTGTTTGGGTGAAAAAGAGGGGCAACAACTCAAATCATTAAAAAATAAAAATTACATAGAACACCATTGACAACAATAGTAGATTACTTGGTTGGTTGGTTATCCAAATTTGTCACAAATATAGGAATTCAAATATGAACTCTATCTATTGCCTCATTTTGTTTAGAAAAAAGGGGTGACAACCTAAATCATTAAAATAAAAATTACATAGAACATAATCGGGGCATGTTGACCCCCATAGCATCCCCATATAGGAAATAGGTTAGCCCTACCGGGCAATGACAATGTAATGCTCCAACGTTGTCCCACTATTCTAGAAATTCACCAAATAATCTACATGCTAATGTTTCCTCAAATTGAAAAGTATGGGTACTTTCTAACATCTTTTTCTTATTAAGGCATGCTACTATTATGTTAATTGCCTTTGTTTATTTTCATACTATCTAACTTACTAAAAAGGAATCTAATGGGTTATAAGTATGAAATTTCATATGATCATCATTATTATATAATATACTATTATTAACTTAAGCTAGAACCTATGAAGATTGCCCTTAAAAATTATGAAACCATAGGATTAGTAAATAAAAAGAAGAGAAATGAAACATTAGTTAGGATTAGTTTATATAAATAAAACAAACTAATTTAGTTTTTTTAAAGTAAATTATCTTATGCCTATAACCCATATGAGATTACAATTTTCAACAAAACCAATTCAGTCTACAATTTTAAAAATAAAAGAAGTAGTTTTATATGATTTTATTTATTTTAAAAATATTTTTATTTTTAAGTATATAAAAAATGTCATGAATGAAAAAATGTTTTTGTTTAAGTTTATGCAAAAAATATTAAAAAGAAACGTATACTTGCATTAGGGGTTAAAGATGCAGTTTGAGGGTTAATGTTTTATAAAAAGTCTAAATAAATTCATATCATTATCTTTAATACCACTTTGTATCATAATGTTGGTAAAAATATAGTCATCGAGTTGAGAATAAGATGAGAAGTGGTGCTAGAAATAACAATAATAATAATAATAATAATACGAACTTATTTAAATGTTTTGTAAAATGTTGAACCATAAATCACAGCTTTAGTTAATGTCTAAATAAATAACTTTTAAACTCAAATTTTAAAAAATAACAAAAACTTAATTAGATTAAGTTTGAAAATATTAATATATTCTTAAATTTTTAGAACATTACTAAGCAAATAGAATGGTGTGGAAGCTTTGAAGCTTAGAATAAAGAGAATGAAACAAGAAAAGGTGAAGCGAACTAGGGTTTAATGCTTTGTTAAAGACAAATCATTGCCCCATCTCTTTATTCGGTAAGATTTAGATATTAAACCTTCCAATTTTCATGTGAAATCATTTCCCTTAAATAATAATAACCAATATCACTCCTTTTACTTTGCTTTTCTAATCATTCTTTGGCAATCAGCTTGATCAAATAAGGGGTTAAGTGAAATTATAAGTTCAAATTTTTTATATATATGCAGTTATTTAAAATTTACGGTCAGAGATAAAATCTCGTGTAAAAAACTTACTTGATTTGAGCGAAAATTAATTTAAATATAAATAATTTAAAAGTACTTTTTATGATTAAAATTCGCCTAATTCGTGGAAAAAAGAAAAAACAGTTGAAAGGAGTGCGAAAGTACACTTACACTAAGCCTCTAATTTTATTATTTTATCTTTTTAAAAAACGAAAAATCACTCTCCAAGATGGAGTAGCAGTTCGTTTTCTTTTTAAACATTCACCTCTTCGTCTTCATTCCTCCCCTATTCTCTCTCCATGATTCTCCCTATCAACAATTAGATCTAAAAAGCCATAAATTCACCAAAACGCCCCTCACTGGAAAAGAGAGCACAGATCCGGAACAACACAGCTGCCTAATCCATGGACGATTTTCCAGGTCTCCTGGCGCGTGATTTCGGCTACAAGCCCCAAGGCAAATCCGCTCCTATGGCTCCGCCGCGGGGTGGCGTCGGATCCACCCACCAATCGTCCTCCGGTCCCGTCTTCGACGATCACGACCGCCGAGCCGATGACCTCCTCTTCAACGACGTCTTCGGTGGACCACCCAAGTTCTCTGATTCTCTCGGAGGTGGCGGCGGAGTTAGGGGTGACAAGGCCACCACGACCTCTTCTGCTTCGCCTACGGCTTTCAATTACGATTCTATATTCAAGGACCAGAATGCAAAGTCGTCGTCTTTGCCGGTTTTTGATAAGCCGGTCTACGATGACGATATTTTTGACGGATTGCCGGGGATTAAGACCGCGTCTTCCGGTGATGCTTCGTCGGTGAAGGTTGACGATGTTTTTGCTTCAATCGGGAAATCTTCTTCGCCTAAGCATAAGTCGCTAAACAGTTCTTCGGCGTTTGATGATCTGCTAGGAAATTTAGGTAAAGGACAGAAGGAATCAACGAGAGAGAATGCAAAAGTACATAAAGATTCGCCTGTTTTTGATGATCTGCTCGCTGGATTTGGTCACAGTACTTCTCCCAATTTAAGCAGGTATTGATCGGCAAACAGTGCCGACGATGTTATTAATCGGCATGCGAATGGTGAAATTTGTTGTTGGTCCTGTTAGATCCGTAAATTAAGTACCTCATCTTAACATGTCATCGAGATTGCATCTAGGCATTTGCTTGCGAAAATGTTGTTTAGTTATCTTGTTTAGATATATTTGAACTTTTTAAATATTTTTGTTTCGTGACCTGAATTTGAAATTTGTGTATAATGTCTCAACAGAGAATTTACGATGACAAAAGTATGTCTTGTCAAATGGAGTGACTACTCAAATCGCTGTTTGGACTTGTGCTTGCGTAATTTTAGTATGAACTACGCTGTGATAAGTTCAGTGTTTTATCCTTTTTGTACTTTCTTCTGAGTTGGAGCCTCTTACTCTAAATTTCCATGATCCTATTTTGTAAATTGTAGCACTTGAGCCTTGATACACTCCACTTGACAAAATAAAGTAAGGACATTAGTATTCATCTAGTTACTAATGCAAGAGTGTATTCCTTTTAATTGTAGTCTTGAGAGGCTTTTCATGCATTGTACTAGTTCATTTGTGCAATTTATTTCCTGTTTCTCATTACCCCCTCGCATTCTAAAATCATAAAGATTCTATTTGAATATGAGTTTATTTGTGAAAGACCTTTTTTCCTCCAAGTTATGTAATCTAACTGTTGTTTGGAAACCAAAGCAGTCCAAGAGTTTTATTTTGGATCTTTAACCATATTAACTTTAGCCTACAAGCTAATCATTTAGTTTAAGATGCTTGGAATGATTGCAGAATATTTAATTTCCTGTTTGAAATAAAAGTATGGGTTGATAAGTGGCACACTATCCTCCACAGGTCAGGTTCTGAGTTTACTCAAACCCAAAAACCATCTTCTAATTCAGCCAAAACAGCATCCAGTTTGATGGAAGACCCCTTTGTAGTATTAGAATCAACTTCTAAGCCTTCACCTTCTTCCTCAGGGTTGTTCAGTGATCCATTGGAAGAAATTAGCAGATTCAGTACCTCTGGAAGCACAAAAGTTGACAATTTATCTGGAACAAGGGGATTATTTGATGAGATAGATCCCCTAGATAAGCTTGGTAAATCTGTACCTCCAGTTTCACCCAAGAACAATGAGAGGTGGAAGGATAGGAGCCCGCTAAAGAGTGAACAAAGAACGGGGGGTAATTATTCTCCGAATATTAAGGAAATGGCCGACAAATATCCTGTGGAGAATGCTGAGGGAAAATCATTCAAGAAGTCAATTGAAGATTTGCAAGAATTTCATGAATCTGTGTTTGATATGCCTACTTCTGAGCCCTTTCATAGATCTGCTAGTCAAACTGTATATCCACCACATGCAAATGTGAGTCACGAGGAAGTATTTACATCTTCTAGACCAGAGGAGATCTTAGAATCATCTGATGATGCATGGCTAACTGTATCTGAAGTTCCTCTTTTCACTCAACCTTCAAATGCCCCACCTCCTTCAAGACCTGCACCTACAAGACCACCTCGGATCTCAAATTCAGAGATGGGTCCCTTTTCTTCTGCACATTCGAGGAAGAAAGTTAACGATCATGCTTCCTTCTCAAATTCCAGTCCATATGCCCAAAGCAATGCTGGAAGAAGTTCAACAGCCTCTCAAATTGATGAACTTGAAGATTTTGTGATGGGTGGGATCCACAGCAACAATAATGAACATCCTGATACTTCTTCTGGGGAGGATGCTGAAGCCAATTTCTCTGCTGCTGCTGCATCTGCTGCTGCAATGAAGGAGGCTATGGATAAAGCTGAGGCTAAATTCAGGCAAATGAGGGAGAGGGAGTATTTAAAGGCTGGTAGAAGCAAAGAAGCAGTTCCGCTGGAAAGGGACATACAAGATGCTCAAAATAGAGAATTAAGAGAGAGGCAAGAGAGAATAGAACGAGAGAGGCAACATAGGGAAAGGGAGGAAGAAGAGAGAGAACAGAGGAGGCTTGAGAAAGAGAGGGAGACAGCTCGCGAAATTGAGAGGGAGGAGAAAGAAAGGGAGCAAAGAAGACTTGAGAGAGAAAGAGAGCGAGCAAGAGAGATTGAGAGGGAAAAGGCTAGACAGGCTGTAGAAAGGGCCACCAGAGAGGCACGTGAAAGAGCAGCTGCTGAAGCTCGCTTGAGAGCCGAAAGAGCTGCTGTAGAAAAGGCAGCTGCTGAAGCTCGAGAGAGAGCAGAAAGGGCTGCAGTTCAGAGAGCACAAGCTGAAGCACGTGAAAGGGCTGCTGCGGAGGCAAGAGAAAGAGCAGAAAAGGCAGCTGCTGAAGCCCGTGAAAGGGCAAACACAGAATTAAGAGAGAGAGCTGCAAGGGTCAGTGCTGAGGCTCGTATGAGATCTGAACGAGCTGCTGTGGAAAGAGCTGCAGCAGAGGCACGAGAAAGAGCTGCAGCGGAGGCTCGAGAAAGAGCTAGGGCAAACCAACAAAAGGATGAAAGTGATCTTGAATCATTCTTCAGTTCTCGAGCAAGCAGTGCACCAAGACCTCGGACAAGCACTTCGGTTAGGACAAAATGCTATAGATATTTGTTTCATCCAGCAACTTTTGATTTAGTTGGAGCGTGATAATTTTTTGAACTTTTATTGCAGGACCCTTTCTTTGATACCCAGGTCAAGGAAGGGGCTGAAGTAGCTAAAAGGACATCTGCTGGAACCACAGCTAACATGCGTAAAGCATCTTCAACTGCCAATGTTATTGATGATTTATCCTCAATATTTGGAGGTAGATGAAGTTTGACGTTTAACCTTTGTTTATGATTGTGTAATTCTCCGTTTGAATTGTCTGAATTTGTTAGCAGCAGCTTCTGCATCATCTGGAGAATTCCAAGAGATTGATGGGGAAAGTGAAGATAGGCGTAGAGCCAGGTTGGAACGCCACCAGAGGACACAGGAGCGAGCAGTATGTAGTTGTTCTGAGATGATATTTTTGTTCATAGTTTATTTTGTGCCATATGATTAGCGTGAAGCACTTGCACAGGCATTTCACTTGTTTTAATTTGTTGAGTTTGTTTGTCCAGGCAAAGGCATTAGCTGAGAAGAATGAACGGGACCTTCAAGCTCAGAGGGAGCAAGCAGAACGACATGTAAGCCTATTATATTGGGCTCCTTACTTTATGTACATCTGTATGACAATTCACTATGAAGTTGATAAAGCCCAACTCTAGTTATCGGAAAATGATCCATAGATAAACCATGTTGAACTTTAGCTGGCTTTGAGGTCCTTGGCTATACTGAAGAAAAATATGTAAATATATATGTTGCCAAAATATGTTATTATTTTGCTGAAGTTTATTTGGATTATGTCAAAATTAAGAGTAAATTATGGTTTTTAAAAGCCTACTATAACTCATATAACAGGGTATTAACATGTTTGAGAAATTATTTATGTTGTGTTTAATCTGGCATGGAAATCGATTAATGAGTTTTCATGGAAACAGTTCTTTTCTGGATTCATTTTGTCTGATATTGGTCTATGTCGGATCTCAGAGGATTGCTGAAACTCTAGATGTTGAGATAAAGCGGTGGGCTGCAGGGAAAGAGGGAAACTTACGCGCTTTGCTATCAACGTTGCAGTATGTGCGTATCTGTCTCTCACAAATTCGATATCACCTGCAAAGTAGTTCTTAAACAGAATAATTCTGTGCTTAAAAATCTGCAATTGCTACAATAATACTTTTCTGTTAAGAATGCTGATATTGTGGTATATTAAACATTGTATTTAAATGTTGCTAAAGAATTTTGGGAACCAATATTCAAGTTTATAGCGAGCATGATAGATTAGATTGCTTTTGACCCAAGTGCATATATAAGTTGTTCATGTGAAATTTTGGCACTTAATAGGTTTCTACTGTGCATTATGAAGTCTTGTGGCTTGTCTTTTCCTTTTTCTTTTTTCTTTGGATATTCTTTTGTTGGCTATACGAACTTCCACTGAAATTACATGCTAATATTTGTCTATATAATGACCAGGTGCTCTGGCCTGAATGTGGTTGGCAGCCTGTTTCTTTGACCGATCTAATTACTGCTGCTGCAGTTAAAAAGGTTTATAGGAAGGCAAATTTATGTATCCATCCTGACAAGGTCCAGCAAAAGGGTGCCAATCTTCAACAGAAGTATGTTGCTGAGAAAGTGTTTGACTTGCTTAAGGTATTTGACCAATTTTAATTGGTACCACAAGTGAATTTATGTTCCAACTCTTACATTGTGGTCTGTTGCAATAACTGTTCCGTTGGTTATGTCACATTGGCGTCTACTAATGGTAAGTATTATGTGAAAATAGGAAGCATGGAATAAATTTAATTCAGAGGAGCTCTTTTAAGCAGCCCAAAATCAATGCTTGGCCAAAAATTAGTTCTACGCTATTCATTTGTGAATGGAAGTGGAAAAATCTTGCAGCAGATGGGTTCTCTTTCCTTCTTCAGTTGGCTGATTTAGTTGATGTCTCTTTATATCATCTGTTAAAGTGGGTATTGGGAGGTATTTTGGTACAGCTGTTTAGGTGCAGAAAGGTGAAATTACTTGGATGTGTTGTATATTAGAGGGCCTCCAGAGCTTATAGCAGAAATTTGCAGTTGCTGCTGTTTGGAATGGCATCAAGCATCGTCACGTTTAGTTACCTGAGCCTACTTGGAATCCAGGAGGAATCTTTTCTGTTTTTTCCCCCTCTTTTAATGCTTGTAATTCTTTATTTCATAATTATTCTTTTGGTGGGTAAAGCACGGCATATTGGAGAAATTAAAAAAAAAATGTCGGTTGGTATCTAAATGACAGACATTGGCTTTGTATTGATTATTGAGCAAGTGTAACTCAGCTGTCGATGTGAATTCATACATATATATGACTCTTTTATCTTGTTGGTTTTGGCTACGAGCATAAATACCATGCTAGCATTTTTCTTCCAAGTTAACTCGCCTTTGTGTATGAGAATAACAGCTATGGAGTATGCACTTGTTTGGGGCAGGAGAGGAAAAAGAAGGGATTATTTTAGGCACATACTTCCTGTGTTTTGTGTAACATGAATCTGATGGTTTTAATATAATTTTGCTAGTCTCATGATCGGTGAGTACAATTGCAAGCTTATTCAGCATAGTTGTGGAACAAATGAAGAAGTTAGCATTATTTACTGCAATTTTCTTTTAAGTTATAAAGTTAACTAAATTGCAATCATAAGAAGAATTGTGTGAACCATTTTAAGTTTTCAGGATAACTAATCCAAAAAAGAAAGAAAGCTGCAAAAAAAAATTATGAGGTTTATTCATATCATCATGTATGTCCACTTACGAGTTTCACCAAATAATAAGTGTTTTGTGTTTTCATTTTCTATTTTATTGTTACTCTTTTGTTTTAAAAAATCAGAATTTATATTCTGACCACAAGAGAAAAAGATTGAATATGGTTTTAGAACTAGAAGTTTCTGACCACCAAAAATTTGTTGTCATTATTACTCTTAGTATCAAGTTGTCCTAATTTAATCCAACTAGTTAACGTATAGACAATGGTAATTAGTTTGGATATGGTCCATGATTCCCTAAGCAACTAAGAGCCTAAAATAACATAAGCTTTTGGAATGAGGGATTTAATACAAAACTCAACGAATTTGGGAAGTGTGATCATAAGATAATACCTTCGGGATGACCCAATGAGAATTCAAGCCACAAATGTCCTCCTGCCTCACAAATGAGAGATTAAACCTTTACCTATCTTTGCTCTAGGCTCAATCTGCCCTTTATGTACAATCAAAACTTTTATCAAATAGCCTATAGGGGAATAAATGAACTTTAAGACCAATATCCAAATTGAAGATAGATAAATATAACACAACACATGCAACAAAAATGGAAAATATGTAGGAAATATCTTGCACTTCAGTTTAACTAATGTGCTAAAATGAAAAACCTTGATTTCCAACTTAGGAAAACTAGATAGAGTGTTAGAATAAATATAAAAGAACATAATCACTTAGATCATGTTAACTAGGATCATTTCATATGAATACAAAAACAAAATCACATACTTGGATTGTGTTGAGTTTCCACCGGTTAAAGCACAATATAACATAATGTGTTTTCCACTTTTTTCACGTATAAAAATAGTATGAAAAATAGAGAGCACACCCAGAAGCAGATCTCTACCTTTTATTCTTTGGTTTTTAACGTTTAAACAGCATAACTACTGTTAGTAGTTATTTAAAGAACAATTACTCCAATACCCCTCATGGGTGTAAACTGCTTCATTATCTCCCACTCACACATGATGGGTTTAATCTCATTAATCTGCAATACTCATACTTGTTCAATAACTAGTGTGATCAGCATACGACGACAACACATTGCCATATATCTATTAGGAGTATATGACATCTCGATTAACAAATTGATCCTAGGACTTACGTGTCCTTGAGTAGACATTGTATGCTATACCCTAGGTCATATCTCGCATTTGTACTTTCCTTTGATCTCATTTATTTCTATTTTGTGCCATGACTGTATTCAAGTTCTCTATTAAAGAGACAATGGCCATCTATGAATACTTTTAATGCGAGTAAATGATAAAAGAAAATAAACTTCCTCTGTTCTCAATTCTCTTTTGAATTAAATTTAATTTGTTTTTCTAGAATTATTCCATAAGATCGCATCTTTCATGATCTTTCGGTAATAACCTAAATTAAAAAACCTTAATTTCAATTCTCAAGAATGAGACAAGAGTTATAAGGGTATATGATGAGGTTCTTTTTAATCTCAAGGGTCTCACACAATGTAAGATGAGATTTGGAGACTTACATTAATCCCTTTTATGGCCACTTTTTGCACACATGGTACAAGTCATGTGCTACGGTATTTACCTACTTCGTTTAACTTGAACATCTTTTATTCAAGAAGTATTTACCCACTTTGTTTAATTTGAACATCTTTTATTCAAGAAATACCGTACAGATAATAGTTCAAACATACTTAATGTTTAACTTGAGTTCACTTATCTACTCAAAACATGTTCAAAACTCGCATCTGACAATGTAAGACAGATATAGTGATCATTAAATCACTTTGAACCAAATTCCTTTTGGCATTTATGGTTTAAATTTCTTGCTCTCAATTATCACCTAGATAATAAACTTTAAACATGCCTCATCTCTAGCGAGCATAAACACTAGAGGTGATTTCCTGTGTGAGAGGGCCAATCTATAATCTGTATCATATACTTATGATTCATCCCAAAATATATTTATGTATAACATATATATATTATATTCATGAATCAAATGATACACAATGTATAATCTTTATCATACATTATATCCAAAATATGAGATTATAATGAGTGAACATTCACAGAGAAATGTTTATCAATACATTTCAACATCCACGTAGTCCTAATGACTTTACATGCCCAATGAATACATCTCTGGAAATTGGCTTTGTTATTGGGTCTGCAATCATATCTTATGTAGATATATATTTCATGTTCACTTCTCTTCGTGCAACTATATCTTTCATATAATTATACTTGGTATCTATGTGCTTTGTCTTACAATGAAATTTGGGGTCTTTAGTATAAGCGATTGCAGCTTGACTATCACAGTTAATGGTCACTGGATCAAGATTGCTTTTAGTGACTCCCAAATGTACTAAGAATCGATGAAGCCATACAACCTCTTGTACGGTAGTTGATAATGCTATAAACTCAGCTTCCATTATAGATAATGCTACGCAAGATTGTTTCTTACTTTTCTATGATATTGCTCCATGATTTAGTAAGAATACATATCCTGAGGTAGATTTTCTTTCATCTAAATCTCCTCCCCAGTTTGCATCGGTATACCCTTATATACGTAGATCATTGCCTTGATAATATAATGCATAGTCCACAGTTCCCTTTAAATACCCCAATACTCTCTTTACTTCTTTCCAATGTGCTTGTCCTAGATTTGATTGATATCTGCTCACCATTCTAACAACGTAACAAATATTTGGTCTTGTACACATCATTGTGTACATTAGACTTCCAACTGCACTAGTATAGGGAACATTCTTCATTTGTTCCCGTTCTTGTGGCATTGACGAGCAATTTCTCTTACTAAGGCCTTCACCTTTAGCAATAGGATTATCAATTGGTTTACAATCTTGCATACGGAATCGTTCAAGAATTATTTGAATGTACATCGCTTGTGAAAGCGATAACAATCTCTTCGAACGATCTCTTGAAATCTTGACTCTAAGAATGTATGTCACTTCACCCATATCTTTCATTTCAAATTTAGATGATAACCAATCTTTGATTTACTTAAGAAACACACATTCATTACAAGCAATCAATATATCATCCATGTATAAAGAGAAAATCGTGAATTTATCTTTGGATCTCTTAAAATACACACAATGGTCTTCATCGATCATTTGAAAATCATACAAAAAGAGTACGTTATGAAAACGAATGTACTATTGTCTTGAAGACTACTTCAGGCCACAAATCGATTTTAATAACCAACAAACCTTATTTTCTTGACCTGCCTTAATGAAAAATTTAGGTTGTTCCATATAGATTTCTTCTTCTAATTCTCTATTGAGAAAAGCAGTTTTTACATTCATTTGATGTAATTCAAGATCCATACTAGCTGCTATAGCCAGAATAAGACAAATTCAATCAAACTTCACAACAGGTGAAAAAGTTTCCTCATAATCAATTCCTTCCTATTGTGTATATCATTTTGCTATAAGGCGTGCCTTGTATCTTTCGATACTGCCATCAGCTTTTTGCTTAATTTTGAGAACCCACTTGTTCCCAATTGCTTTGCACCCTTCAGGGAGATCAACTAAGTCCCATACTTGATTGAAGCTTGAAGAAGCCATTTCTTCTTTCATTGCTTTCATCTATTCTTCTTTAGCAAGGCCAATAAGAGCCTCATTTATTCCTTATCTCTTCTTCCTCTTGCGGAACAATCATATTAATTTCTCCTTCAATCTCAAAACGACGTCTGGGAATTATTCCTCGATTACTTCATCTTAAACGAGGTTCATCACAAACTAATTTATGATGGACCTGATTACTTCCACTTGGATCAATCATGATAGAGAACCTTTTTGTGGAATTGCTCCCACTTGGTTGCAATTCCTCATCTTGATTCTTCGCAATAGAATCATTCTAATCAAGCGTCTCATATAACAATAGGTCTTTACATATTTCGCCTTACTTGGGAAAATCATTTTCTAAGACTGTTGCATCTCGTGATTCAAATTCAGTTACACCTTTATTACCTTCTTCACCAATAAACACGTATCATTTTGAGTGTTCAGAGTATCTGATAAAAATAAATTTTCTCCTTCTTGGACCTAATTTCCCATGTTTGTGAGAGAGATCATAAACATAGGCTGCACACTCCCAAGGTTTAAGACTTGACATATCAGATCTCCTACTAGTCCACAACTCATATGGTGTGCTAATAACTAATTTTGTGGGCACACGATTAAGTACATAGGTGGCCGTTAGCAAGCATCACCCCAAAAAGTGATTAGTAAATTTACTTGGGCCATCATAGACCTAATCATTTCTAATAGCGTCCTATTTCGTCTTTCAGCGACGCCATTTTGTTGTGGGATTCTAGGAATTGTTAGTTGCCTGTCTATTCCTTTCTCATCATATAAAGCTTTGAACTTGTTAGACAAGTATTCTTGTCCACGATTAGTCTGTAATGCTTTTATTTTCTTATCTAATTGATTCTTAACTAAGTTCATATATTTTATGAAACAATCGAATACTTCTGATTTATAAGAAATCAAATAGACATGACCACACTGATTATAATCATCTATGAAGATGATGAAATAAACTGCCCTACGTTTAGCCTTTACATTCATTAGACCACAAATGTGAGAATGAATTAATTGCAATGGATATAAAGCTCGTGTTCCCTTTCCAAATGACTTTCTTGCCATTTTACCAGCTAAACAATGCTCACATGTAGGTAGATCTACTTGACTTAGATTACCTAAAAGCCCTTCTTTGGCTAATCGACTTATTCAATTTTGAACAATATGACATAGTCTAGCATGCCACAAAGTTGCATCATTATTGTAATTACTAGATGCAAATAATGAATAACTAATATTATTATTTTCCTTTAACACATCCATTACAATAAAACCATCACATAAAAAACCATGACCATAATTAATAGATCCAAGACACAAGTCCATTCCACCACTCTGAAAATTTATATTGAAACCAAGTTTAACTAACATCAACACAGATAAAAGATTCCTACTAATCTGTGGAGCAAATAATACTTCATATAGGATGAGGTGTCGTCCTTTACGCATGTCTAATTTAGATGTCCCAATTCCTTGTACAGTAACTCTGGAATTGTCACCTACATAAAGCCATCGACTACCATGTGGGAGTTTACGAAACTCAATGAAGTCATCACGATCCTTCACTACATGGTTGGTTGCTCCTGAGTCTGCAATCCACAAAGGATGTGATTTAGTTAGAAAAACAGAATAAGAAACATTCACATAACAAATGTTTATACTATAAAGTTGTACCTTTTTAGGCTCGGTACAATCTCGAGCAAAGTGGCCCTTATTACCACAGTTATAGCACTTTACATGTTTCATATTCTTCTTCTTAAAAGAACATTTCCCTTTCCACGTTGGTTCCATTTTACCTTCTTGGATTCCTAAGGAGAGTGGTTGAATCTCTTATTATTCTTCCACTTGGGTCCACTATGATGCTTGCGTTTCCTATTCTTAGCTCCATGTGAACTAGAACTACTGCATATGCCTCAGAAGACATCTTTGAGGCTTCAAGATGCTCTTCCTCTAAAATGAGATGTCTCGTAGCATCTTCCATTATCTTGATGTTCTCATTATGAGTTAGGTGCATCTTCATATGCTCCCAAATCTGAGGCAGTGAACGAATTATAACTTGTACTTGTTGCTCGTCAGAAAGCTCATGACCAACATCACGTAAGTTACTTACCGTGTTGGACATTTTCCTCAGATGCTTTTGCATTGTATCATCTGGGTGCTTCTTATAAGTATCAAACTTAATTGTAAGTGACCTCACTTTGGTCACTGAAGCACCTTCAAAATGAGCAGCCAGTGTGGACCATATGTTCTTTGCAATTTCGAATTTACGGAACTTTCGCATGATATCATTATCCATGCTACTCAGCAACGTGATGTGAGCTAAAGAGTTCTTCTTTTTCTACAGTTCATATGCATCACGGTCCCTCCTATGTTGGGCCGTAGTACCCTCCTCAGGAACTTCCATGATTAGGTTTAATGGTTCAAGAGCCTCTTGCTCCTCCAGTATATACTGGATTTTCATACTCCAGATTTCTAAATTATCACCATTAAGTTTCTCACCCATATTGAGCTCAGCAACAATATTCTTCGAAGCAGTAGCCATATTGAAACACTAAGTTTCTATAATAAGAAAAATATATATTTATGCACGTTAATACCGTATTAATCGTTCATAGAGTAAATAATTCGATCACAATTGCTTATGAAATCAAAAGTCCACAGATGTGTTCAATCATCATTCATACAACAATCGAATCCTAATTACTTTACTCTAGACAAATTCCGATATAAAATTCATGTAAACATATTACATAAATATTAAGACTTTGTTCTTATAAAACAATATATTGTATTAATTGTGCTTCAGCCTACGAACAGTCTATAGGTAACAAACCCTACGCGAAAATGAGTTCATGAGTTCACGTGACACAGTTCGCGAAGCTCGATTTACAATAGCTCTTACTATTTCCATCGGAAGACCTAGAGGATATAAAGTCCTAATAAACTCCCTTCTACGTATCTTTTTAATAAATGTCGCAAGCAAAGTCATATACTTTACTTCAACATCTACGTAAGCTAGGCAACCTCTAAAATATTACTCTTGCATCATGTTATTAACTGCAATAACATATTGTGTTAGACCATCTCCAGGCATTAAATGCATGTTGACTAACCGTACATATATGCTGCCAATTCGTCTCTTCTGTGCCTCACATCGAATAAGCTTAGGCGTTTGCTTAATAATAGGCATT
>JANZXR010000009.1:8004637-8037240 GCA_027575705.1 Erythroxylum echinodendron
TTACAGTAATGTAAGCTCTATTCTAAGTAAGCACAGTAAGACTTTTCTCTCGGATTATCTAGCTTTTCTAATTATCTTAGTATTTCTGTCTCTGATCATTCTCTTTTTTTTTACATCTTCGAATTCGACTAATATTTATAGTCTTCATCTCTAACTGCTTCTTTGTTCTTGATAATTCTTGATTCTTGATAACTGCTTCTAGATAACCGCTTCTTTAATTGAGTTATGTCTCTAACTAAATAACTATCTGACATGTTAGTGTGTCTGTATGGTATCGTCTATGTCTTCTTTGCTTCTATTTTGCCTTTGTAATTGCATCTGTGTCTACGTCTGTATAGTCTTTACGTCTGTGTCTGCATTTGCGTCTGAGTCTATATCTGCGTCTGTGTCTATATTTGCGTCTGCGTCTATATCTACGTCTGCATCTATATTTGCATCTGCGTCTGCGTCTATATCTTCGTCTGCGCACTTAACATTGTTGTCAAAGATGTTCTTTTATTTCTAACATTACTATTATTTGATTGTCATCAAAATTAGTCATCGTAAAGTCCTCTTGACTTAACAAAGGTTACACTCAGAAAGATGGCATTGATTATAAGGAGACTTTTTCACTTGTCTCAAACAAAGATTTATTGAGAATAATTTTAGCATTAATGGCTCAATTTGATTTAGAGCTACATCAGATAGATGTGAAAATAACCTTTCTGAATGGGGATCATGAGGAAAAAGTTTATATGGATCAACTTAAAGGTTTTTCTATTGAAGGTAAAGAAAGTATGGTGTGTAAATTGAAGAACTCAATATATGGACTTAAACAAGCTTCCAGGCAATGGTATATTAAGTTCAATAATACCGTTACTTTTTTTAGTTTTAAGGAAATCATTGTTGATCAGTGTATTTACCAAAAAATCAATAGGAGTAAGTTTATATTTCTAATTATGTATGTTAATGATATTTTGCTTACTGCTAATGATTAGGTTTGTTGCATAAAACTAAATAATTTCTTTCTAAGAATTTTGAAATGAAACAATGTGATTGGAATTTCAATATTCCGTAAAAGATCAGGAGGTTTGTTAGAATTGTCTCAAAAAGCCTATATTGAGAAAATTCTTGGAAAATTTAACAAGAGCAAGTGCTCAGCAGGTGTAGTCCCTATTCAAAAGGGAGATAAGTTTAGTCTTATGCAATGCCCAAAGAATGATGTGGAATGTAAGGAAATGGAAACAATATTATATGCTTCTGTTATTGGTAGTTTAATGTACCTACAAGTCTATACTAGACCCAACATTAATTTTGTAGTAGAGATGCTGGGTAGTTATCAAAGTAATCCTAGTATTGATCACTAGAAGGTTGCAAAGAAAGAGATGATATCTTCAAGGAACAAAGGATTACATGATTACTTATAAAAGGTTTGATCATTTAGAAGTGATTGAATATTCATATTTAGATTTTGCTGGACGTGTTGATAGTATAAAGTCAACGTTTGACAATTTGCTCCTATTAGTTGAAGGAGCAATCTCATGGAAAAGTTCCAAACAGTTTGTCATTGTTTCATCCACTATAGAAGCATAATTTATAGCTCGTTAAGAGGCTACAATTCATGCATTATGACTGCGTAACTTTATTTTAGGGCTTGGGGTTGTCGACATAGTAAGTAAGCTGCTAAAAATTTATTGTGATAATTTTGCAGTAGTCTTCTTCTCTAAAAATGACAAATACTCTAGAGGTGCAAAACATATTAGAATTAAAGTATTTTGTTGTTAAAGAGAAGATTCATAAACAAAAAGTGCATATAGAACATATTAGAATGGATCTCATGGTAGCAGATACTCTAACTAAGGATTTACAACCAAAGACATTCAAAGAACATGTGTTTAGGATGGGTCTTAGTTATATTGATGATTGATAATAATATTTGATGATAATGATCTAGCATTCTTGAGCACAATAATAATATGTTTTTGAATTTTATATTTCTTATTCATTATGTTTATGTATAATTGTTTGAATAAGAAATTTGTATGTATTTTTATAACAAGTATGTGGACTGTATGTTGTTTATATAGAACTTATGAACCTAAACATAATAAGTTCTTAATGTAGTAGTATATGGAAGGGAGTATGCGACTATACTGTGTATGACCGTCATAACCCACATTATGTGATTTATTGTGTTGAGATGCTTATGATGTCAACAGTTTATAAGATTTAATTTTGCTAGCCTTATGTTATACTATTAGATATAATGATGAAACATCCGGCCAAGTGGGAGAATGTAAAAAATATGGCCTGATGTTACAACCCATATTAAAATTGGTTTAGGGTTTTCTTATTTTAATAGTATATTAAATCTTAACTATTAATTTAGTACTTGATGGACATACAAGATTTAATGTTAACAAAGAAGTGTATATAAACTATTCTTCTATCTACCCTAATTAAGTACAGATAAAACAAATACAGAATGAACATCTTTGTGTATTATCCAAAAAGCTATCATACAGAAAGAGGGTTAAGAGTGAGAAACTAGTTTGTGATTGTTGAAAGCTTTCTCTGTACATCATGACAAATTCTGCTGAAAGTAAGTGATTTATTTGCTTCATCTATGTGGTTATTATTATATTCAAGATTTGGTTTATGATTTATGTATAATTTATATCTTTGATGTTTGATTATTAAGAACGAGAACTTACATTTTGATGAACTATTTTGTCTATAGATGATCTTGTTTCTAGTTAAGTATAACACACTTAAAAGGTGCAAATTTGGAGATCAATGTCATTTTGAGCAAGGAGATTGAGAGTTTGGGAAGATTACAGGTCCACCCTATAAAGATGCCTGTGTCAAGAAATAATTTCAAGACTTTTAAGGATAATTTTGCTGAAGGATCTTGTTCTTTGGAGGACATGTGCCACTTTGTACATGGAGTTGATGAATTATGCAAGCCCAAAAGATGAAATTTATTAGCACTAGCCTAAAATTTCACTTGTTTTATGCCATATTTTTGCTAGTTTTTCTACTTTTGGTTCATTTATCAAGTATTTTTATATGCATACAGATTCTGAAGTCATTTATGTTTTAACGTTTGAAAATGTCTTAAATTGTTCATCTACGACCCAATAGTAAAACTCATAATAAGAGCTGTTAGATTAAAATTGAATAAAATCTCTATCGTTAGCATTGATACTGTGTTGGCTTTTAATATCTTGCAAGTCCTTAAAGATTAAAAAAATATAACATGCCAATTTTTAGTGGTTAAAGACAACCAGATTTTGTGGATTAATAACATCGTAAAGTAAAAGAAGTCACCAACATTTAAGAATTAAGCTAATTAATTTAAAAATAAATTTTCATATGTTAAGGAATAAATTAAATTAATTAATTTAAGAATAAAATTTAATATTAACATTTAATATTAAATCTTATAAAGGTTGTAATAAATCTTCAAAAAATTTTGTATTTTCATCATGTCCCTCTTGAGTATTATTTAATAATTTTAATTACCTAATTAGCTCTATAGGCAAACTTGTTTATCCTAATGAACATACAACTAGCTTGATAAGAGTAGGATGTACTAAGGTTTGTGTAAAAATGAAGAAGGAAATGGAAATACCCGATAGTCTTTTAAGTATCCAGATCCTACTTATCCTAGAGGGATTTTCACAAAGCTGCAAGAAAGGAATTCTAATCCTATGCCTACTTCTCCTGTAGTATCTGAAGACATTGAAGTCTAAGTAATGGATCCTATAGAGGAGGGCACCATAAATCATCTTATATTATAGAAGCTTATAAGGAACCTTGGATTCTCTAAGACTCGAGAATCAACATTACTAGAGCAATAAGGGGAATTCAAGTATGTTACTTGGAGAAAATCCAGCTATAGACTTGAAGGAAATGGCTTATAATGTAAAGAACTTAAATTCCCCCTAAGAAACAACAATCATTCTAGGATTATCTTATTTACAAAAAATAATATATTATTGGCATGTTATAAACTAAACTTGAGGATAGAGTAAGCAAAGGACTTTGGTTATTTGAAAAAGATGGGGTCACCTTTTAGGCATTGGGCATATGGAACAGGTGATCAAGCTCCCTATATTGTTGTTTGCAACCAGCTCGGCTCCTTTAACTCAACCCTTGTTCTCCACTTCAATTGCAAATATTACCATGAACTGACATATGAATACAAATTTAATCGACAAAATAACAACATTAACTCAACCCTTTTGTTATTCTATCTGGAGGAACTATAAGTAGATGCTAAAACCCAAAACATCTTCAACTTGCTTTCCCCTGTTCTCTATTCTTGAAACTATATTACAACCTCAAGTATATTACACCCTTGGCAGAAGATGTATAATGCCGTTAAACCAAACATATTTTTAATGCAAAATTCGGGTTTCAATCTACATCCCCGATCTAGATGCTCAGCATGGGCTTCGGCTAGTCGTGACTTCAAAATATCCAAATTAACCTGATCCAAAATGCAAAAAGGCACAGTTAGTTCACAGTAACTGGTCGGGTGGTGCATTTTATCATTATAATATATAAATGAAGTCTGATTGTGCAAAAAACAAGTAGGCAGCCACAGACACCAATATTTAAAGCTATGCATCCAGGGCATCACTTTCCTGAGAGTCAGAGTAAGGGACTTCGAAAGCGGGACATACAACAAGGTCTTGGAAACCAGCAAAACGTTACAAAAACAGTGGAGGTGGTAAAGCAATGTTGACTTGCATAAACCACACCCTTGGGAGGTTATGTCATATAAACCCACTGTCCACCCAAATAATATATTCAGAATTGAATTGCAATAGAAGAGCATTGGATTGCGAAGACATAAATCGAAAGACTTCACTCTTACCACTTATCTTCTATAAACATAATGGAGTCAGTCGGGCATATGAAAAAAGAAAAAAAGAAACATAGTTTGCAGAAGAAAATGAATTGAAATCACTTGCACACATCAAGTCCCACCAGTTTTTTATGCCAATTGCATTTCGAGATGGTAAGAGATAGATTGTCATAAAATGAACCCCAATATATTGATGATTCAAAAGTACACAAAGTAACATTGGGGCAGCAGAACCTCATCGCCTTTGCTGAGTTGAAGTTCACATTGAGTGCAATATATCAGCTTCTGGTCATCTTTCAGCTCCCCTTGCTTACAGATGGGACACCAGATTGCCTTGTTTACATAGAATCAATGTCAGAAAATTTACCAATTTCATTTTTTCGAGGCTGAATAGATATTAGTGACAACACTGTTAAACCCTTATATATAAATCGATTCTTGATACTTCATCAAAGTTCTTAATTAGTTAACAATGTAATCACAAGGAAAGATAGATCGATCAACTGATGAGCATCCATTTCAAAGAATAAGGAAAACAAAGAAAATCATTAATCTATTCCTTTTCTTTCAACTTTTAATATGTGTCTATCGACGCATATTTGATGTCACACTTGAATTAACAATATCGAAAGTATAATTTTAGAAACAAATACGTAATCCCAACTCTTAAGCAATTCACTGCCACTTAGTTCAATTAACAAAACTTCTGCATTTTCGGAGCTTTTACCTGCTCATTGTTCAAATGCATGTGCTCAAAAACAGCATGAGCCAAGTACTCATCTTCTTCGTCTTCCCAAGTTCCAGTATAGTTTTCGGGACCTGCATGAATCTAAACATTCAAGCTCAAAAGGATGACTTTCGTAATCACTATATGCAAATGCACAGAGAGACACCAGGCATGATACTAAAGCTTAGCAATAAACCATGTACAGATTAGCTTTATATTCACATGTAATCATCTCATTGTGTTTGTGAGTGAATGGGTGTGTGTCTCCATATGCTTATCATTTTACCAGGATCAAAGTAATGGGAGGAAGTGGAAATCATCATTCTTTTGTCACCAAGGAATAAATGTGCGTACTTTAAATGAAGGAATTCCAATTATACTGATGAAGGAAAAATCTCCAATACATAGTTGCTACGCTGAGACAGGCATGCTGACAACAATGGTGGGTAAAATGTAACATCATGTCTAAATCTGCTAACATTACTTCCCTATTAAAATCCCTTTATGCCTTGTAAAATTATCACCACCTGAATATTTACTTACCTTTACTAGTTGGCTCTGCTGTTAGATCATCATAGAAAATCTTCTGCATTTCCAACAATATCTCTTCGCATTCACCTTGGTATGAATTATGAAGACCATCATACTCCCATAACATGTCCTTGAGCTCAGGGTTTGGAGTAGTTGTTTTCCGAAAACTTTTCAAAGATGAGTCATCAAACTTTTTTAGTTCCTCAGAAACTATGTCCTTTAAAGCAGATTTGATAAAATCCTGAAACCCAGGAAAAAGTTGCGGTAAATAACCCAGTAAAAAAGGTGGAGGGAAGTCCTTCAAATTGACACAAACCCTTCTACGATTATTAAGGTTCTTCTAAACCAAAGTAAAAGTAGCCTGATGTTTCCTTAACCTTATTACAAACAGAGTCACACATCATGGCCAAAATGAAGATAGAAGAACAGCAGAGTTCATAACTACAGTGTAGTGTATGTAAGTGCAGCACCACGAACATCCAATCATTGAAAAGCTAGGAAAGCAATTGAAAGACGCAATTCAGGACAACATATACAGAAAACAAACAACTTGACAAAGTTAGCAATGCACAACAAGAAAGAAACGAATAGTGAGTGGAAAGAAGAATAAAGAGATAGGGAACCTTGTCATCGAGAGATTTAGCAGTAGCCGTTAATCTGAGTTTCCAGAGCAAGCGGGAACGGTCCTCGCGCACCCTTTTGCAGCAAATTTCCCTCAACTTATGTTTCCAAGAAGGGAAATTGTTGAAATGGGTTTTGGTTTTAAGAGAAGGGCGTGTAGGGTTTGGACGTTGATCATCCATTATTCTTTTTCTTTCATCAGCGAACATGAGATGGTCGATGCCGGTGGCGCGAGGGAGTTTGGGTTGGGTTAGACCGGTCGGCCCTTTAGAATACATATGTATATATTTATATTCTAAACGAAACAACGATTTCCACACAAAATGTAAATAAAATTACGTATTAATTTGTAATTTAATTTTATACACCCATATATATATAAAACCCAAAACCCTACAAAACTATCCTTCTTTCTGGAATCTCACTACCCTTATATCTTCTCCTCTCCATTCTCCATTTACTATTCTGCTAAGTAATTCTCTTATCCTCCCTTTCGCCACTCTCTCTTCTTCAGTCTGTTGCTTCTGCTTGTGTGTTTTAAGTGTTTTAAGTCTGTTTGTTTTTGAATTCATTATCAGTTTCACTTTGTCTCCCTTTAGAACTAATGGCTATTGGAGGAGAGTTGTAGGTCACTGTAAAAACTGTGCTTTGAATTCTGGCTTCTTCTATATCATGTTTTCTTATTTCTCTCTCTCTCTCTCTCTCTTTTTTCTCTTTTTTATGTTCCAATGTTCTTTTTTCTTTTCATTTTGCTAGTTCTGTTCTGGAGTGGATTTTGCTAATGAGTTGCTTGCTGTTGTCAGACTATGGCGATTTTGCTCCGTGGATTGAAGCATTAATTAGAGGGAGTGACAGAGAGGTGGAGAGACTATGGAGCTGAAGAGGAAATCGCCGCTTCAGCTTCAAGCCCTAGAGAAGTTTTACGCCGGTTTTGTACTCTTGCCTTTCTTGAATTTTATTTGTACTCTTGTCTTTCTTGAATTTTATTTTATTATGTACTCTCTCATGAACAGGAGAGTCTTCACTCCCTGTATTTGTAAGTTATGATTTTATTGATCTTGTTTGTTTAGTGATTTTAAACTTTATTTTGTGCTGGAATTTTTTATTTCAGTTTCTTCACTGAGGTTGTTGCTTGTTTACTTAAATGACAATCAAATTATTTTGTTTTCTATTTTCTATTTTCTACTTTTTATTTTTGCTTTGAATGAGAGGTTTACTTGTGTAATATGTAATTTTCTAAGTTGGAATTGTTATTTGAAGCAGAGCATAAGTATCCGTCGCATAATGCTATTCAAGACCTTGCTTCAATCTTGGGTTTGACATACAAGCAGGTTTGTGGATGGTTTGTTTCGAAGAGGAGGAGAGACAAAGGTAGAGATGTTTTACATCCCTACCCAAGCAACACAGTCACAGATTATGAAACAAGACATACATTTTCAGTTTCAGCTGCTGGTAGAGAGATTGTTAACCAATAGTGTGCCATAATTTGTGATACAGATCAGTCTAACAGTGTGCCGTAATTTGTGATACAGCTCAGTCTAACACCACTTCATCCTCGAGGTATGACACGTTAACACAGTTCAGGGACAGGCAGATGAAGAAGAGAAAAAACCAAATTCTTCTTCAGGATTTGTTGACTCCGGACTACATATTGGGCAAGATTTTTCGCAAGGATGGTCCTCCTCTCGGTGTGGAGTTTGATACACTTTCCTCAATGGCATCACCCGTTTGTAAAGGTATGAAATCAATGCCTCAAATTTATGACTTTTGCTTATCAAAAACTATTTTATCTGAACATACATTTATTTACTTCACTATGGGAGAATTATAACTACAATGTTAAGAGGAGATCATAACTTGAAGATTATGGAAGATTTTCTTTTGTTTTGTTTATTAGTGATCTTCCTTTTTTCAGTAATAAAAGAAGTTTACTAACATTTGACATTTATTTCTTATATTTTTTGTTTGAAATTTTCTATCACATTCTTCTTTTCATTTTTTTGTTGTCTTTTATATTTTCTTTAGTGTGTACTGATACTCCTTTACTATTAGATTCCAGAAAATCTATTTCTGCTTGTCAAGAGAACCAAAAAGCAAAGAAAAGAAGACAGGTACTAGTGAAATGATGTCACTAATATTCCTTTCTCAACATTGGGCCACGACTCTCCTTCCTCTTTCTTGAGTATGCTTTTGGACGTCATTTTAAGGGTGTCACTGTGTTGTCATTGTTTGTCAGAACTGCGTTGAGAATGCTCCTACGAAGAAACATGGTATAGGAAAAGGCTTGATGACAGTATGGCGTGCTGTAAATCCTAATGGTGGGGATTTACCCACCGACATCAACTTCTTTGATAGACAAATAAACAATGCTCACCCAGTATCAACTCCTGATTCACGAAAATTCCGGCAGAGCAAAAACCGACGACAAACAATCCCTCTAATGGTCAATCATATAATCTCAATTTCCTAAGATGAATGATTGCTCTTGCTTGCTGTTCTTTTGTACATTTTAGGAAATATATGCAATTTTCCTTTTTTCAATTGATTTCTTGAAAAATTTTGTTCATAGTTGTTGCATTTTTTTCCTATCAGACGAGGTTGAGAAAAAGAGCACCGTATGTGAGGAAGCCTTTTGTTAAAAGTAGAGAGGTAAGCATATTATGGCATTAGGCAATTTAGATTTGGAGCTGTGAAGATGAATTGTTGGTTTTCTATAGGTGGGTTCTAAAAGGGAGACAATTCAAATGGAGCCACGCAAGGAAAAATGTGAACTTGCTCTTGAAGGAGTGTTATTCCTGGAACGCCTCAAGCAATTTGAAGTGTTAGTAGATGATGAAGAATTGGAGCTGAGAGAGCTGCAAGCTGGACCAAATCCTACGGGTTGTTCTGATCATTGTTCTGCCAATGGATTGGATGGTTGTTTACTTTGCAAAGGTTTGTTTTGTTCTTTTTTACTTCTGACTGCATCTACCACCCTTTTACATTTGATTGTAAATGTGAACACTCAAGTTCCCTTCTCACTCTAATTTCCCAGATTTACTTCCCAAGTTTCCTCCTGATGTTGTTAAGATGAAGCCACCATTTACAATGCAGCCTTGGTATTCTTCCTTGGAGAGTGTCAAGAAACTTTTTAAGGTGTATTAATCTGAATAACTTTTTAGTGCTTTTTCCTTGCAACATTTATGCATCTTGGGTAAATGATACTTGTGATTGTCTCATCTGATACTCATATATTGCCTGAGGTATCTTATCACAACCTTGAGTTATATCTGTGATGCAAAACAACTAAGAGTTTATTAAAGAAATTAAACAGCATAAATTAGTCGATCAAAAGCTTTAATTTGTTGGGATGAAGATTGAGAGTTATGTTGATAAGAAAGACAACAAGGGTTGAAATTTAGTTTATGCTAGGTTGCTTATTAGATAGGAAATAGTAGTAAGATATGTTATCCTAGTGGAAAATATGTTATTCTAGTTATTTAGGACTTAAATTTATAGAATTCTTATTAGAATAGGATTCAATTTTGTTTTAGATATCTTGGTTAGGAATCCCTTTACTAATAGGATAAGGGTTTTAAAAACTTTTTATCTATGTTTGTTCAGCCTTTCAATAATGAGATCTTGAATTTTTTTTTATAAACTTGAGCTTCAGTTAGAAGGGGTGATGCTTTCTTCCAAGAGTGATTTTTACATCCTAAGAGTTATTCCTAGTTCCCTTTGCTTCTTTACCTCACTAAATTTTGGAATTTTTTAACTTGAATTTCCAGGAATCGAAATCCTAAATTTTGGCTATATCAAACCTAAGATTCCAGCCATACCAAACACTAAAATAAACAATCAAATCTTAAAAAAACAGCTATACCTAGATCCAAAATTCTATTTGAAGCCTAGACTTTCTTTTCTCAAAAAGAAAATTGAAATTTAGACTTGAAATTTTAATTCAGTAACCCATATTTCCTAGTTTGTGTTGAGTTTTGGCTACTAGTTAATATTTCTTCTATTTTTCCTACATCAATTTGGTATTGGAATTTTGATTCACAATGGCGACACATAGGGGAAGGACATATAGAAGCTCTAGAAATCAACTTTCATGTAACAACTCTTATAAGAAAGTGTGTTCTCCAACTTGTGGTCAGGTTAGACAACCTTGAAATTTGTGCCCTAAGATTCAAAAGTCTCGCAAGAAATAATCATGGAAACCAACAACCCTTACTTGATGCTAAACATGGAGAAGGTGCTAATAAGCAAGATGAAGGGATTGATATTAATCAATGGCATGAAGTGCAAGGGAAAATCTGTTTTAAAAATCATTTATTGATTTTTGATTCCTCAAATTTAACAGACATTGCCTCGAAGAAATTGTTTGTTTTGAGTCATGAAACTGTTTAAATCTCTATTTTAACTGGTCAATTAAATTCTTTTAAGTCTACATGTAGAAGGTATTCCAGTACTTGATGACATGGAGAGTTTGACAGCGTGAGATGATCATGGAGTTAAAGATGAAGAAATTTAACAGACGTTGCCTCGAAGAAAGTGTTTGTTCTAAGTCTTGAAACTGTTGAAACCTCTGTTTTAACTGGTCAATTAAATTCTTTAAGTCTAAATGTAGAAGGTATTCAAGTACTTGTGAAATGGTGAGTTTTGACAGTGGGAGATGATCATGGGGTTAAAGATGAAGACAAGTAGAAGGAAATGGATTCTTTGACAAACTCTAAAGTTGAAACGATTAAATAATAAGTTGAAACACTTAAACAGCAAACTGAAACACATGAACAAGAAGTCAAAATACAAGAACAATAGGCTGATAAGATAGGACAACAAACTAAAATAACAAAACAGGTAACTGAAAAGATTAACTCACAAGTTTTAACAGTTTCAAAGCTTTTGGGTTCAAAATTTGATGATACCATTGATATTGAGAAAACAAGAAATTAGGTTGATGAAGATTACGTTGTAGCGAGTGATGAAGGACAATTAGATTTGAATGAAGACGTGAAATTCACACAACATATGAGTAAAGGAGAAGCTTTGAGTGTACTTGCAAAGTCAACATTTTGTAATGGTAGCGTGAAACAACAATATGTTCCTGATGCCTATATGGCATAGAAGCCATGTGGATGGTTATGAAACTATCTGCAAATGCAATGGTCAAAACTTATGATGATGTCCACATGCTAAGCTATTCTTCAAAGAGACTGTACGTCTCTATGGATTACCTTTACACATGATTTCTAATTGTGATGTAAGTTTGAGTTATTTATGGAGAATTCTATAAAAAATTAGTTTTCGAGTTCTTTCTATCCACAAATCGATGGATAAATAGAGGTAGTGAGCAGAAGCACTTGTTAAGATGCTTGATCGAGGAGACTATGAATAATTGAGACCTAATTCTTCCTATGAAAGAATTTGCGTACAACAGTTTTATAAATAGGTCAACTTGTAAGAGTCCTTTTGAGATAGTCTCGAGAATTCAACCAAGGAACATTAGTTAATGTTGAAGCTAACGGTTTTGCACAACACGAGGGATATCTGCGATGAGGTACGAGGAAAGATAACAACCAGTAACTTGACTTATTATTAACATTGGTAATCAACATTGTCAATTGTTGAAATTTAACGAAAGGGATATGGTGATGGTGTCCAAAGCTTTGAAAATACAAAAATCTTTATTCACAGGTGCTGCACCTTATAAGATCATTAAGAAGATGGATACTGAGGCTTATGTTTTGAAATTACAAAATGACATGGGAATTTGTCCTATTTTTAAAGTTGTAAACTTAACTATTTATCATGGTCATGGTGATACATAATATCCTTCTATCGCTTTGAGAATTTTAGCTATTTCTCATCTTAAAGAGGAGATAGAGGTTGTTCTTGATAAATGGTTTGTAGCCATAAGATTTGGTGGATATTTACAGTTTCTTGTCAAATGAAAAGGAAGATCAATTTTTAACAGCAGTCGGGTTTTATAATTTGAATTTCAAAAGTTGAATATGAGCTCATATGATTAGTATTTGTTGCCTTTTACGTTGAGGACAACTTCAGCCAAAGTGGGAACAATTGATGCAAAAGAACTAAGAGTTTATAAAAGAAATAAAAGAGGGTAAATTAATCACTTGCAAGCTTTAATTTGGTGGGATGAACAGTGGGAGTTGAGGTGACAATAAAAACAACAAGGGTTAAAATTTAGTTTATGGTTGGTTTCTTAATTAGATTAGTAGTAGTAATTTAGACATGTTATCTTAGTTGGTTAAAATTTAAACTTATAGAATTCTTTAATGATACTCAAATTTGTGTTGGCTATTTTAATTAAGAATCCCTTTACTATTAGAACAAGGATTCTAACAATGTTTCTATATATATGTATATTCAACCCTTCAATAGTAAGGCCTTGAATTTTTTCTATAAACTTAAAAGAGTTTTTAAGTAAAGGTGTGATGCTTTTTTAAGAATAATTATTAGACCCTATGAGTGATCTCTAGTTTCCTACTCTATTACTTGTTTACCTCGTTAAATTCCAGAACTTTTGTTTACCTCATTAAATTCCAAAACTTTTAACCTGAATTTGCAGCAACCAAAATCCTAAATTCTACTCATATCAAACCTGAAATTCAAGCTATATTAAATCCTAAAATTATAGCCTAAATTTTTATCAATCAAACCCAAAAAATCCAGCTATATCCAAATCTGAAATTCTAGCGTCCCAAGTTGAAAGGTAGACCTGAAATCTGAATTTCCAGGAGCCTAACAACACTCAACTGCCCATTTCCTAGTTTATGTAAGTTTTTGTTACTAGTTGATATTTCTTCTATTTTTCCTACACGAATCCATCTATTAATCATTGGAACACTCGCTGTTCAATTTACGCACATGATTTATGTTTGGCATATCCATAGAGTTGTGCCAATTTCAACATTGGAATCTTTTAAATCGCAGTATGGTTTGCTTTAGAAGCAAGTTATTTGATTTTTTATCTTCTCTTTGTACAGATTTTATATCTTTCTGTGGTTAAATTTGCTGCTGACTAAATGTGATGTTTTGTTTCCAGGCATTCCACTTTCTCTATACATATTGTAATAATATTGATATATGTCCCTTCACTCTTGATGAGTTTGCTCAAGCATTCCATGAGAAGGTATATTCCTCATAAATTCCTCATATCGGATTATGTACTTATCTTGTATTTAACTGATATTTTTGCATCTATTTGAGTTAGTTATACTCAAACCTGTCTGTGTTGATTTATGTTTCTTTAAATGTATTTCAGGATTCTTTGTTGCTTGGGAAAATTCATGTGGCCCTTCTTAAATTTCTTATCTGCAATGTGGAAACAGAGACGAGTAGTGAATTCTTGCCTCATTCAAGCATATCTTGCAAATTTCTTGCACTACTCCACTCTGTGAGTACATAAAATGACCGATGCAAAATGACCACTCTTGATAGTAGGGCTAGTATGGCTTCTCCTGTTGAGGAAGTAGAGATTTTTTCCAGAATCTGAGAAAACTTAGTTTTATGTTCATATGCATCTTTTCTGTTTGGAAAACTGGGAAATAATTGAAATATGCCACCTTATTTATTTGAAGCCTAAAGATAGTGTGTATTTACTTATTGAAATTTACACCCAGGTGATTTCCTAGTATTGGTATATGACTGGTACATACTTGATTGGAATCAGATGCTGTGCACATATGAATGCAGATATATTTTCTGTGGAAGTGAATTACTTAGTGCTCCTTAATTTCCTTCCATTTAGTGGATTGTTCATCGTCTGCACCTTTTTCTTTTTGTTGGGCTGAGGTGGAAACGGGTGTTTCTTTTGTTTTCCTTTTCAAGTTTTACCCTAGTTTTCATGCCAACTGAATTTGCAGTTTTATGATTATTAATTTATCCTTTTACAGGTTGAAAATCAAAAATCCATTGTGGAGTTCTGGAAAAATTCTCTCAATCCTCTAACATGGTCAGAGATACTCCGTCAGATATTGGTTGCAGCTGGTTATGGTTCAAAGCAAGGTGCACTTCGTAGGGAAGGCATTAACAAGGTTAATAGTGTATCTTTATTTTATTTTCTTCTTTCAGTTCTCTAGATTTATTCAACAAATGATGATCTAAAAGTTGTAACTTGCTAATTCTAAAGAATCCTTGTGGAAAAGAAGATCAGTGGAAGCAATGTAACATATTTTAATTCATAGGAAATGAGCCTCATGCTGAAGTATGGTCTCCGTCCCAGAACTTTGAAGGGTGAATTGTTTAGACTCCTGTCAGAGCAAGGAAATAGTGGGATGGCAGTTTCTGACCTAGCAAAGTCTTCTCAAGTAAGTGTCTAATGCTGAAGAGAGAATCTGAACGGAGGAGAAATCTTCCTACTTCCTATTATTCTTTTACAACCTGGTGGTGATTTTTATCGATTTACTGATGAATGTTTATTATCTATTTTGAAGATTGCTGAGTTGAATCTTGCCGGCACAACTGACAGACTAGAACTATCTATATGCTCAACTCTTTCAAGTGATATTACTTTATTTGAGAAAATATCACCATCTACTTATCGCCTACGCATCAATCCTTCTATAGCAAGCAGTGGTTATCAGTCAGATATGGACTCTGGAAGTGTCCATGATGACTTTGATGATGATGGAACAAGTAACAGCAGTGACTCTGAGTATGATTCATCTAGTCCAAGAAAATCAAAGCAAAATAATTATCAGAAAAGTAAAAGTAATTCATTAATAGTTTACAATGAGATTGATGAGAGCCATCAAGGAGAGGTGTGGATGTTGGGACTTATGGAAGATGAATATTCCGAGTTGAACATTGAAGAAAAGTTGAATGCTTTGGTGGCTTTGATTGACCTTCTCAGTGCTGGATCTAGCATTAGAAGACAGGTAACACATATATCCTGAGCTTGAAGATCCTGAAATGTGACAAATCACGTTTCTGAGTTTAGGTTTTGGATGTGTGTTGAAGCTTGTCTCTTCTAAGAAATAGATGTTTGAAAGGGGCTATTACACGACTTCTGGTGGTTTGGTTGTATTTTCTGTAGTTGGTCGGTGAAATAAAAAGAAAATCAATCACCTATCATGAATATGGTTTCACCTTAATTAATTATATGGGACCTGGGATTAGTTTTTGCCAACTCTGAAAGTCAGTTCAACAAATTAAATTTCCCTACCTAGCTTTGGAATTAATTCATTTTAAATCTAATTTATTGAGTGTTATAAGCTATGGATTAAATGTGCTATTCTTTTTCCTGTATTGCATTTTCCAAGGATAAGCATAGTGGCATTATGTTCTGTTTTGATTATCCCTATAGCTCGGATTTTGACTGGACTGTACATACCATTACACCTAGCGCTTCATGTAATGCAATTTATTCCATTGCCTCCATATTTATATGTATATTTTCAATTTTATCCTCCAGATGAAGGTTTTGATAATTGTATATTTGATCCTTTTCCTTTCTCCTCCTCTTGTTATCGTTGTCAGGATCCATCAAGAACCACCGAAGAATCCGCCCCTCGCATACATCACTATGGTTCCGGAGCTAAAATAAAGCGATCATCGTCAAACCAGAATAATTTGCCTAGGCCATCCTGGGATTACATTGGACAGATGAACAATGCAAAAGAAATACAGAGGTCATCTGGGTTCTTCCCAGTTGATTCTTCTGTGTCAATTTTAGATGGAAAGGACCAATTTCCTAGAAAAGATAAAGATGTAAATGAAAGTGGTTTTGAGGTGTATTTGCACCCCATGCAATCCATCTTTCTAGGGTCTGACCGTAGGTACAATAGGTATTGGCTATTCTTGGGTCCATGTGATGCACATGATCCTGGCCATCAGAGAGTGTATTTTGAATCTTCTGAAGATGGGCATTGGGAAGTGATCGATACCCAGGAGGTACCTTCCCAACCCCTTGTAATTTGAATCCCTGTTTAATTTTTAACTTGTTTTGGATTATAGAAACTTATTTTCTGCGATCTTACATTTTCTGTTTCAAACTACAGGCATTGCATTCCTTGTTATCTGTATTGGATGACAGAGGAAAACGGGAAGCTTTTCTTATTGAATCCCTGGAGAAGCGGGAACTTTTCCTATGCAAAGAGATGTCACGTGTAATTTCAAATGATGCCGACATCAGGAACCCAACTCTATCAAGCCAGTCTGGATTGGAAATAGTTAGAGAAGATAGTTCTTCTCCAGTGTCTGATGTAGACAACAGCCTAAACCAGAGTTTGATAACAAATAGTTCTTTACCCCAATGTGGTGCAATTGTTCTTGAAGCAGGGAAGAATGGTGATCTAGAGAACTGGAATTGGAGCCGTCTCCAAGAGTTTGATGCTTGGATATGGAATTCTTTTTACTGTAATCTAAATGCTGTTAGATATAGCAAAAAGTCTTATTTTGAGTCGCTTACCCGATGTGAAACCTGTCATGATTTGTTCTGGAGAGATGAAAAGCACTGCAGAATTTGCCATACGACATTTGAGCTAGACTTTGATCTTGAAGAGCGATACACTATCCATTCAGCGACTTGTAGGACAAAAGGAGATAGTGGAATGTTCCTGAAGCATAAAATTCTATCATCACAATTGCAGTCACTAAAAGCGGCAGTTCATGCAATTGAGGTTTGTTCAGTTCTCTGCTCTCTTGTTTGAATCGCATATCTCGTGCTCTTCCGTGAACATTCTTGTGCTTCAATTCAAGTATTTATGCAGGAGATACAGGATTATATCCTATCATGATAAGCGGTTAGATCAACTAGGAGCCTATTTGACACCTTTGGAATGCCCTTTTGAGGACATCCAGTCACATTAGAAGTTTGACTTCTGGCATTTTTCAAAATATGATAATCAAACCTGCTTAGATGCCCTTGAGCCAAGTCTAAGAGCCAGTTGCCTTAGCTAGACACCGATCTTGTGGGAGCATATTGACCCATGGTTTATATGCTAGCAATTTGCAATTATTATAATTTTTTGGTTGGTCAAAAGTAATTGGCAGCAAAGCAAAAGGAAATCAGGGTCTTCTTTGGTTTACTTTTTATATATGTTTTGATTCTCTCGTATCAAGCTGATGCAGATTTTCTTTTCTAGTAGTGGATGAACAAATTACACCGTAACTTTACTATGTGATGTTTATCTCATGATTTCTTCTGTCAAATGCAGTCAGCTATGCCTGAGGATGGCTTGGTGGGTGCTTGGAGAATCTCAGCTCACAGGTTGTGGGTTAAACGGCTTCGCCGCACTTCATCTTTGACAGAACTTTTACAGGTTTCGTATCCAATGTTGATTATAAATTTCAATCTATTAGTCAGTCTTGTAAGCATTTCTAAGGCTTGTGAGATCTTATCAATTTTAATACATATTAGGTTGTTGCTGATTTTGTTGCTGCATTGAATGAGGATTGGTTGTGTAAGTGCATCACGGCTGAAGGTTGTCGGACTTTTATGGAAGAGATCGTCACATGCTTTCCATCTATGCCTCAAACGTCATCTGCACTAGCTGTCTGGTTGTTGAAATTGGATGAATTGATCTGTCCCTATTTGAAGAAGGTTCAACGTGAAAAGAAACAGACATGACCAAAGGTACAATTCTGTGATATTAAATATCTCCTGACTTTGCTTTTCTTACATATTTAAATAATCCTTGTTTTCCTAAACTAGCTCAGACGTAGCTAGTATTTAAAATTGTAATAGATGCTTTTCGTTTTCCCAAAGATCTAAATGAAATACGCTAGTTGTTTCATGGGCAAAATTGACGGTAGTGTTCGGTGGTTGCTACCTTGTAGTTATGATAAAGAGTGCCTAATACATAATTTTTGCCTCAAAAATACAATTTACTGACTGATTTGAATGGTAGGTTTTGAGATTATCTCATATTCAAGAATCAGGAATTTTGTTTAAACGGTAAACTTCTAGCATGATCAACTTAATGCATGGTTTGCTTATTATGCATATTGAGCTCTCCACTATTCTTGTCACTGAACTCCCATTGAAACTTGAAGGTGCATATGCTTGATTACAGTTCAGGTAAACATCATCAGAACTGAAGTTGATCCGGGGCTTGCACAGACGGCTTTAATAAGCTACATCCAGGAAATATAGTGATGTGAATGTCAATTTCACTCATCATTGTTATCTTCATACCGATGATGTCCATGAAACAATTACTGGCTTTATTATTTTTGCAGTAATGAGGGAAATCATTGTGATACAGTTGTAGGTCACAATTCAAGAGGGTGAAGGCAGTGGATGGTTGTACAGAAAGGTGACTTTGGCTATTTATGTTTTATTAGTGTGTTGCTGTACCGATGCTGTTTAAGCGATTAGATTTACAGCATTGAACTGAATATAGGTTATTCATATGAAGACACCATAAACATATAGCGGGGTTTAACGTTTTCCAGTGGAAGAATACACCATATCAACTGTCATTGTAAATTTAGCAGTCCAGTTTTGGCTAGGGAGAATAAGCAATTATGGCGATGTCAACAAACAAGTTTACATATGTGAAATGAGAGATTATTTCGCCAACAACGGCATACTGGGTATTATATGCAGTTAACTGCAGTAACAGAGTTGCGTACTGATGAATTGGCAAGTATGTCATAGACATAGTCACCACTCCGTGTGTTATGCTAACACTTGACCTGGTTCTTATAGGAGTTAACTGCACTATGCTTGACCCATACGTACACGTGTGTGGGTGTATCTGAATAATAATTCTACTTCTAGTTTAAATGGGATCAGATCTTTTGTTTCGATTATGGTGTTTTTATTATGTTGATTAAATTTTATCTATACATTTATATAGATTCTCACATAAATATATGGATGAGATTTAATAAAATAGAATAATTGAACAAAAGATTTGATGTAGTTTTAAATGTGGAGATTTGTTTTTGTTATCTACAAGTTTAATCAGAATAATTGGAGATGAGGATGAAGATTATGTGCAGTGTTGGTGTTGTGAGAAGTTTCTAGAACATATTTAAATCTTGGAAGAAGAATTGCACTATGTGGAGTCTTTAATGGAAAATATAAGACGAGATCTTTTGAAGTATAAGATTTTTCAACATTTTGTGATTTGACCAAAGCGCATGAAGAATTACCAACCAAATGCTAGGATTGTGAGTGAAAAAAACACCAAATTCAAGAAGCATGTGCTGTAGTTATCGTATGTTTTGATTATTAGTTACATGCTCTTTATATTTTCTTGGATTAAGTGAGCTTCAATTTTTCAGTTAAAATATACTATTACTAATTTTTTTATTTTTTGTGATATTAGTTAATATGTAAAAAATCAAGTTTAATAGAGGGATAAATTGAGCAAATGAGTCATTGAATCAATCGACAAAATGAGAAAAGTAAAGCATATATAACATAAGAGAGCTTCACAAAATTGATTTTCTTCCTTCATACACGACAAAATCAATTCATTCACTATCTTCTTCTTTCAATACGTAAAGAACAATTCTCTATACATTATTGTCTTTGCCAGGAGAAGAGAGTAATCATTTACAAATCTTGTTCAAAGTCAATAAGAATCCTAACAATATGTATCTAAAGCAATTTTACCTATTACACAACCATATAACTTAAAACATCCCTTCCTTTCTGAGTTCAAAATAATTGAACCAGTTACCTTAACAGGATCAAGGAGCTTTCTTCTCTCACACCCTTTTCGATTGGTTATTATTAAATATTAGTATCCATAGAATTGTGATTTTTGAGAATTTTTCATAGAATACCCTCTTTGGCATTGTTTGTTGGTTTGCATGGAAACAAAGGAATGAACTAGTTTTTAATGATGTCAAGCAGGACACTTAAGACGTTAAAGGTACGAGCTTGACGTGCGCAAGGCATGTCAATGGGGAACGTTACCATGGCAGATGTACTGCCAATCCTAGAGAGCGACAAGCCATTAGGTGGACTCTTCCAACCCTCAATCAAGTGAAGCCGAATACGGATGTCGCGTTGGAGAGCAAGACAAGCATCGGGAGCGTTGCTAGTGTGTTTTGTAGCGTGGATGGTTCGTGGTCGATTGGGTATAACCGCTATCTCGGTATAAGCTCAATCAAGAATGTAGTACTATGGGCCATTTTTTATGGGCTTTACTTTGCTTGGAATCACAACTTTCGTAACCTTGTCGTGGAACTTGACAATATTGGTATCGTCAAAATCCTGAATAGACGATATAATGCTTCATTACCAAACAGACTTATTCGTAACATTAAGGATTATCTTCAATGGGACTGGAGTGTCAGCCTTGTCCATAGACACAGGGAAGTTAACATGGCTGCGGATCATTTGGCCAAGTTGGCCACTGTTGACAAACGAGGCCTACAACAATTTGAGGACTATCCAAACTCGATGCAACAGATTGTAGCTGATGATTTGGTGGATAAAGCACCACGGCGTGCCATCTTTACTATGCAGATGACCTAATTTTCGTTCCTTTCAGGACTTTGCCCTCACTGTATCTACCAAAAAGAATAAACATCCATCTCTCTCACACTAATAAACAAATACGCAATATATGTTATGTTATATACACATGCACTCGCTAGCCTCTCAAGACTATTATCAACTCTTTAATACACCCAAGATTATTCCTAAAACTCATATGTAGTATATTATATGCAATAATAAAAAATAGTTATTTGAAACAAAATTGAATAGTTATTAAAAACAAAAGCTAATAATTACAATGACTAATAAAGGTAGCAATGGTCGGCTAATAAGTTACATATTATCAAAAGACATTGATGACTGTGTATCATCTCACTCAATCACTCTATCCATAACCTAACATTAGTTGTCTAAATTCCCGTATTGATCTACCAAACTTCTTGAAAAAAGTTCTTTCAAAATTTCTTAAGTTCTTTAAAATATTAAAGTATTTTAACAAAAACTTGATTTAAAAGAATTTCAACAGCTCTTTAAAATATTTTAATTTTTAAAACCTTATCAAAATTTCTCTTGGTTGTGGTATAGTATGCCTAAATATAAATGATTATATAATTGATTTTGTCTCACTTTATTCTCTTTAGTTATTATGTAATTGCTTTATGATTATCATAAATGAATTCACCAAAATTATCATTAGAATAGACAATTCATTCTTTAGTTTTCAAATAAAGTAAAAAGGTAAACATACATAATTCATCCCCTCATGTGTGACATCTTAAGGCCAATAATTAGTATCAAAGCAAGTCTCGTTCATTACATATAGACTTCTGACAAAATTTGAGTAATATTATTATAGCATAACTTTCATTACTTTTTTAGCCAAGAGGACCCGGTTATTAATATTTGATCCATTATTCAATGGAAATGATTACTTGTTTACAGGACTATTACTTGTTTACAGAACTAGGATGATAGTCTTTCTAATAGTAAAAGATTATAAGTAATGGGAGATATTAGAAAACAATGAATAAGGTAGGAATGACAACAATACACCTTTTTTATTTTTCATATTAGATATAAATGCATTATCTAAAGTTTTAATACTTTCAAATGCTCATGAAAATTTGGAGCACATTTACTCTTACATATGTTAATGATTTTCATAATGATAGTGATGTTAATAATGTTAATATTACTCTTGATGAACTTAATAATCAAGAATAGAGTAAAAAGAAGAAGAATCAAAGGAACAACATAGCAATAAAGATCATGTGGGATGATAAAAGCGATTCTAAAACTAAATAATTGAATAATATGATGGATCACATGTGTTTATGACAAATAATAATGAGGTATCATCTAGCTCAAATTCCCTTAATGATAATGATTGCGTGATAATGATGATGGTTTTTCTTATGAAGAACTTGTTGGATGCCTAGAATAATGAGTTTGAGAACAAAGAAATTATCTTTCAAGTATGAGTAGGGTCAACTATTAGATACATACTTAATTGAGAATAAGAAATTAAAATGTGATACATATGACATGATAGATTCTAACTGTGTAGTTGTTTATAATAAAATTAAACATGACTTGTTGAATAAAAATGAGAAATTAAAGGAGAACAATAACCTCAAAAAGTCCTTGTTAAAAGTTCATTATGTGTAGTAAAAATTTTAGTAGTATGCCTAGAACCTATAAGATTCATAATGATATGCATATAATTGATTTTCTTATGAAATTGCATCATCCAATGCCAATACAAATTTCATAAGGGGAAAGTATTTACATGATAAACTTATTCCTAAATTATTATATGAGCACGTTGATCTCCTAAATATATACAAAAATCATACACTTATCTATTATTTTTTGTCCCAAGAAAAATGAAAATTCTTTGTATTGATGCATATGTCATATTGTAAACCAAAAAGGTATAACATTAAAAGCAAAAACAGAAGAAATTTTTATGCAATGACATCTCAAAAGAATATGCAACATTCTTCTCATTCATGCCATCCTGAAAGAACATGTGTCATTCTTCTCATTCGTAAAGGTCTCTTTATCATGAAAATAGTATGAAACAAGCTTACAATCATTATAGGTTCTATTATAAAAATAAAGACATGATATTGTTCTCATTCAATATAGGTCATATTCCTATCAAACAAGTGTATTATTCACCAATTCAAAAGTAAGGCCTTTTCATCATATAAGGAGAAATTCTAATCTCTCACATATCCAAAAGAGATAATTATATTACCCTTATCACCCACCAAAACCTAAAAATGCCTATAAGCTACACTCTTATAGATACTTGCCACATGTCAATAGTAATTTCAATTTCTATCATTTGAAATGTTATTTTTGTAGTGAGTATTAATATACCTATAGAGATAAAAATGATATAAGAATTAAATTTTAAGTAGCGATGAGTTGGGTAGGCTCGAAGTCCGATTAGACTCGAGGCACATGACTTGAGCCTGAGTTGACTTGATTATTTTTAATTTAAAATTTAGAAAACAACATTATTTTCCCTAAAAATTTTAGGCTTGGAGCTAGGCAACTCAAACTAGAGCCTGACTTGAAGCCTGAAATTTTTCTTTGAGCCCAGTCCAAAGCCCAGCCAAACTAGGACAAACTTGTTGACTTCGAGCTAAATCGAATCAGACTCGAACTTAATTACCAAGCCTAATGGCTCTAAAGACTTAAATTTATATGGGTATCAAGAAAATATTGATTTATTTTTTGTAAGTCAATATGGTGTCAAAATGAATATTAATAATTGGTATGACATGCCTTAATATTAAATCATTATCATCATCAACACCCAGTTAAATCCCACTTCAATTCGAGGCCTGGAGAAGTCTAATAGTACACAATCTTACCTCCACCTAAGTAGAGAAGTTGTTTTTGATAGACTCACATACAGATGTGATATGAAGATATTATGAAAAAAAAGTCAAATAAACATAAAAGATAAAAAATTAAAAACTTTGAACAAAGTAATAATAAAAAATTAAAATAACATAATAATAGCTTTAAAAAAGGCTATAAATCTTCAAATAAGAAATAAAAATTATATCTCTAATAATTGATTTCAAAAGAAAATTCACCAAAAGTCATCATATGAGCCAAATAAGGAAGTTGGTATCAAAATACCAATTATTAAACCAAGTGAGAAAGAAAAAAAAGGTATGCAGAAAGAAAAAAAAAAGGTATGCAAAAAAAGGTATGCAGAAAGAAAAAAAAAAGGTATGCACTTGCTTTCATAATGCTAAATTTAAGCATATTGACTTGTCATATATTTTTAGGGGTAGAAAGTAGTGTTACATTTATCTTTAGGGAGAAATATATATTGATCTTCAAATTGGTATGAGCTTTTTGAAATTTGCTTATTTATTGAAAATCACTTTGAACGTCCTCATTGGCCATGTGGAGAGGCTTTGAAAAGGGGGAGATGAAAGTTAATTATTTTTCTCTTTTGATTCTTATAAATTTATAAATTATATATCTTCTTTAATTTTGATAGAAGGGGAAGAGAATGTGATATCGAAACTTAATCATTTATGATGAATAAATTAAAGGGGAACATGTATTGCATATTACTTTAATATAAGAGGAGCTTACTAAATATATTTTATTTTTCATAATATCAAAAAAAATATTTTTCATTTAAAAAAGGGAGATTATTGAACCAAGTGATGTTCCAACTTATGATTTCGATAATAATAAGACATTCTACTACTTGTTTTTATCCTTGGTGATATTAGTAAGTTAATATGTAAAATGTCAAGTTTAATATAAAGATAAAGTGAGCAAACGAGTTAATTGACACAATTGAGCAATCAAAGGATAAAGAAATTGAGCAAAGTGAAGCATACATGCATCTTTGGAGGAACTCAACTAAAAAATCAAGAATAAAGAGGAATCAAATATATCAAGATATAAGCAAATTATTATAATCCATTTTGTAACATTATCTTTGTCATTTCAATATCTATGGACTTAATCATTGCATGTTCTTTTTTACTTATGGAATATTACATATACTTTATCATAATCAAGAGAAAATTTGAGAAGATTTTCAAAAACAAACTCTTGATGAATCAAAATACTCTTGAAAATTTTAGAAATAAGTTTTTAATAGTGCTTTTGTCAAAGGAGGGCTATTTGATCTTTGAAAGAACTGAAAAACTTTTGAAACTTATTTTAGGATATTTAGTCTACCAATATGGGGATTTAGGTGACTAACGTTAGAGTTTTAGATAGACTAGCCAACCAATATGGCAATATACTTAATCAATATCTTTTGATAACATGTTCCATGAGTTTACAACCATATTGGTCAACTAATTTGACAAAATGATAGACTAATGCTACTGTTATGAGATATTGTATTGATTAACTTTTGTTTTTAACAACGATTTGACTTTTTTTAGTATAAATAGATCACTTATGTGTTATGAGAGTAATCTTAGATATACTAGAGATTTGATAAGAGCCTTGAGAGGCTAGAGATATATATGTTCATGACATAATATATATTGAGTCTTTATTCGCTGGTGTGAGCAAAAGGGGGAGGTTTTGAGTTATATATTATGTAATTATTGCAATTGGTGAAATTGCTAGAGATACATATTGTGAAGGTTCCTCTTAACTTTTAACAAGATTTGTAAAGGGTTACTCTTCATTATAAAAAGCAGATGTTGTATAGAAAGTTTCTCTTTATCTATTGAAGTAAGAAGATATACAATTCCAGTTGAACTTTAAGAAGTGGACATAGACTAAGGATTATTTAGTTAAACTATTATAAATCAAAATTTATCTCTCTTTCCTTACTCTCTTTAATTATTAATGTAATTACTTTATTATTACCATATGTGAATTTTCGTTATAATTCATTTGAATAAACAATTTATTTGTTAGTTTTTAAATAGTATAAAAAGTTAATACACATAATTCACTCACCTCTTATGCGTCATTGAGATCCAACATATTCATCTTGTCTATACGAAAACGTAACATATATATTATTGAGTTAATTTTTTTATGAGAGAGGATAAATAATATGGTCTAGAAATGAGACTTCCTTTGTAATGTTTGGTAGTCCTTATATATATATACTCAATATATGTTAATTGTGGGACTCCCATCATTTCAATATCTACTCAAATTCTTACACTTTTCAATATTCAAATTAATCATTGAACAAACAACTTGATTATGCATATTTTACATATGTAATCTAAAAAAATATCGTAGAAATATACACAGATCAAATGAGTCATTTTAACCATAGGCATTAAGCATTCTACATATATTAATGGTATGCATCAACTTAAACAATTTCAATTCAAGTAGATAATTTTACATTAATAAATTAAATTATTAACATATGTTACTATCCAAAAATAGTTAGCACAAGTTCTAACACAAGATATAATGAAAACTTTGTACAAATTGTTTTAATAATAATATTTAACATTAAATTTATGGCATGTTCTAAAATTAAATCACAATGGGGAATCGATTTATAATATAATACTCCTAGTTCCTAAGCTTTGTCCTCCAAGAAACTAAATTTCTAATGGCTTTTGCTTAAATATTTTTTCTCCATATATTAGAATTATATAAGACTAATAACTATGGTTGATTATGATTGAATTTGAATAAATAATATTTGTCTAATTATTAGTCTCTTATTAAATGAAATCGATATTATTAAGGTCTATAAGTTATATTGTTTGGTTGAGCAATATGCACTAGTGTCTTCCTCAAATTAACTTTAGGCTAAGAGCTTAATTTCTTTAATAAAATTTTGATTGATTACTAATTTATTTTCTTGATCTCTTATACATTTCAAATTGAGGATTTGAAACTTTGGTAAATTTCATATATTAGAAGAACATATAACATTAGGATACATAAAGAAGTTGATGTAACAATATAACATATAAAATTAATTTCCATTTATTTGTGAAAAAGTTATTTTTTATTATTGCAATCCTAAAGTTAAAATGAATTGATAGCCTATGCATTGGATAACTTCAATAGATCTTAGAGTTGACACAAACTAATATATGGATCCCCTTTACTTAGTCTTAGTGCTGACTAAGTATCATAAGTTGAAACTAAAAATCCAATAGTACAAATCAAAATATGAATATAACGTTAATTTAAATCATAAGCAACTAAGTGTCTAACATGTACATAATGTGGTGGTGGTGTAAATTATATAGTATTTGAAATTGACTTGAAATATTATTTTACCCTATTATGTCCTTTTTCAAAATGAAATTTGCAAGTCATAAATTTACTCATGTTTTGGCCATAAGCTATTATTGGTTATGATTCACCTTGTTCTCTCACTCTCTTCTTCTTTGGTATTCTCAGGACAAATCTTCACAAGTGGTGGTTTTATTGGTATTTGTCCAATAACTGGTCAAGTATCTAGACATTGAATTCTACTCATATATTCTTTAAATTTGTCTTTTCTATGGTAAATTTCACCATATGCAGAGATTTAAGAGATTTTTGAAACGTCCCATAATCTGTAACTATTAATGATCCTAAGCTTAATAATATAGGTGACTAATCTTTATAGACTTTATTCCTATAATTGTTGTTTTAAGTAGCTAGAGAGTATACACTAGCATGCATATTTTCTTCCTAATTCTCCATTATAAGTCACTAGCTCACTTTTATCCATGTTTATATTTACTTGCAGCCTCTTCATGGAATAAGTTTTAATTTCTTTAAACATAGAAATAATTTCCTTATTTTTAGATCCTCTAATGTTTTCATTTGATGCTTCAAAATAGATTATTTTCAATATTTTTACATTTGAATTCAATTTTTAGGAATTCCTTACATCTTTCTAAAGGTACTCTTAAGAAGTCTCTAGATGCATTTGTGATTTGTCCTTCAACTCTTACTTTCATTTCAGGTTCATTGGTAACTCAAAACAATTTAGACATCTTCAAAACCCTATGCACTTTTCCCTCTTTGAAAAATATATCTTACAAAAAACATGTGTTCCATCTTAGGAAGAAGCTCCTTAATAGCTTGCAATAATCAATAATTGAAAATTGATAAATGCTTATTTAACTATAATTATAAACCAATATTTAATGTATTTTTTCCTGTTATTTAATAGTTGTATAGTATTTGTGGTACATAATTCACTTTAAGTGCATTTATAGGTAATAATTGCCTTCTTGGATCAAAAGAAGAAGAATTCGGATGAAATCGTGACACGGAACAAAGATTTGAAACAACTTGGACCTAGATGACCGTGTATAGCGATCATGTAACTCTCTGTAAATGTGTGAGGTTTGAACAATATTGTTTCTGGTTGATAGAAGTTACACACTAGTGTATATTGATATACACAACTGTGTATGTTGTCCATGTAAGTCTCTGTGTTCATGTAAAATCATGAATTTAGATATTTTTAGAGATACATGATCACTCACACTCTCGTGTATGTTAACCGTGTATATCTCAAAAATCTTAGTTTTTACTATAAAAGGATGTGAGCAAAGGTAAAATAGGAGGAGCTGAGTTTTAGAGAGTTTTAAGTCATAAAGAATATAGAGAGGCAATACTTCTAATCAGAAAGCAAGAAAAACATGAAGAATAGGTCAAAAGATCCAAGAGATAAAAACATCCAATCCAGTTTTGCAAGAAGATCCACTAGAAGAAAAATGTTTATGATTTCTTTATTTTTATTTGTTCTTTTGCTTGTTTATCCTTGGTTTTGTTTTCTATAAGTAGGAACTAAATTTTTGAATGCAATTTTATTGATTGATTTATTGTGATTCAGTTATGCATTTTATTCTTGTTCTAATATATCTGGAATATTAGTTCATGATTTGATGTCATATGACTGAGAATGAGAAATCCTTTTGTACGAACAAGCCTACCATAATTAGAAGGAGTTGCATACAAACCTAGAAATAGGCTGACATAAATCCTCTAGATTAGGGTCAAACATAATAATAAAATTCATAAATTGACAATGCAATCCTAAGGATTTTAACAAGAAAGATTTCTGTTAATCTCATGAATTAGTTGTTAGTAGTTTTGAGAAAGATATTAACATAAAATAGAAATTTTTATGGTCTAATAATCAATAATATAGTTGCATCATAAAGGATTAATATTTAAGGATTCTTAGGACGATTCATTACCTAAGCATTATTATTTGACATTGACTTTTCCTAATATTCCCCTTCCTTTGCATTCATTATTGTTTAAATCTTATTTTATTTGTTTAGTTTAATTTTTAATTAAACCCACAATCTGAATCAATGATTAGATAACAAAAAAGGTAATTACTAATACTTACAATCCTCGTGGGATAGACCCATACTTGCTTGTGCTAGGTACAGCTACACCGTGCACTTGTAACTTTTAACATTGATAATTTCTTATACACGTAGAAAATATCAATCAAGTTTTTGACACCTTTGTTGGGAATTAGTAATATTAGGAAAACTTAGCTTTTATTAATCTAGCCATTTTTGCTTTATTCAATATTATTTTTTAATTTGTTTTATTTGATTAACTCGTCAATTTTCTTTTTTTTTCATAGATCTTGACTCTTGATCAGTTTATGACTCGGAGTAATCTAGCTAGCCTAGTAGATAAAGATATAGAAATCGAGAGAACAACTTGTAGAAATCTTCATAAAATACAACTGAGAGAGTTCGAGCTAGATCGTTAGATAGAGGACTTAGAAAGTCAAGTTGGTACTGAGAAATCAAGAATAATGGTATACCAACTGCGGACAATGTTTGATTATGCTAGACCGGACTTAACTGAAATGGAGTCCAATATTGTTAGACTGACTGTAAATGCCAATAATTTTGAGATCAAGTTGAGTATCATTTAGATGGCGTAGTATTCTGTTTAATTTGATAGACTACAAGATGAAGACCCAAACGCAGATATCCCAAATTTTCTGGACAATTATGATACATTTAAGATAAATGGAGCGAATGATGATACGATAAAATTGTGATTATTTCCATTTTCTTTAAGAGAAAAGGCTAAGAAATGACTGAACTCAATGCCCAGATAATCACTTACTATATGGTATCAAGTGGCAGAGAAATTCTTATTGAAGTGCTTTCCACCAACTAAGGCTACAAAATTAAGTAATGATGTCTCCTCCCAAGCTGATTCTGAATCATTATATGATATATAAGAGAGGTTTAAAGAGATGTTGAGAAGATGCCCACATTATGGTTTACCACTTTAGATGAAGATCCAAACTTTTTATAATGGGTTAACTCAAAACATAAGGCAATCAATTGATGTAGTGATTAGGGGTACTCTCAATAACAAGATATCATAAACGACCCACAACCTTATTGAGGATATGACAATGAACAATTACCAGTGGTGCTCTTCTAGAGTAAGAATCAATAAGCTAGGGGAAGTGTATAAAGTGGACACAGTAGCACAATTGGCAAACCAGTGGAAGCGTTGAGTAGAATATTTGATAGATTAACAATGAATCCACCAAGTCAAGTTATGCAATGTGAGGGGTACAAGCTCGAACATTTAGTTCAAAAATATTAAGTAATACAACCTGAGCATGTGGATTATCTGGGGGCTGCTTCTATACCCTAAAACAATCCATATAGCAACACTTAAAATCTAGGATAGAAGAGTCACCCTAACTTTGGTTGGGGAAATTAAGAACAAGAAAGGAACAACCCTCACTGCGATTTCAACAATAAGTACCTTAACCTAAGAAGCCTACTCTAGAGGAGATGATGTTAAAGAGTGCTTAAAATTCTGACGCTAACATCAATGAGCAAAGGCTTCTATATATGACTTGGAAGTTCATATCAGATAAATCACCAAACTAGTTTCTGAAGGACCACATGAGAATTTTCCTAGTAAAACAAAAACAAATCCTAAAGAATAATGGCAATCACCCTAAAGAGTGGAATAGAGGTTCTAAAAGGAGTAAGAGAAGAGAAGAAGGAGACTGCTAAGAGTCAATCCAAAGCTGAAGGTGAAGGCCAGCTTAGAAAAGTTAAGGAATATCGACTTGTCATCTTTTATCTTGCAAAATTGAAGAAAAAAATCGAATGGATGCACAGTTTGATAAGGTCCTTGAGATATTTAAGCAACTCTAATGGTAGCATGTTGTAACGCTAATCAAAATAAACTAGACCTACTACTATAACAGTAGTGAGTCTAATTCGATTCTACAGAGAGTGTTTAATTAGCTTTTGAAAAGAAATTAATTGTTGTTTAGGTTTTGGGGGTTTTGGTTTTAAAAATAACAAAATAAAATAAAGATAAACTAACTAACAAAAGCAATTTAAAGAAACATGTAAAAAGTGATAAAAGTGAAGAATTTAGTAAAGACTCGATTCTTTAGTTCAATCTCGACCTACATCTTAATTAAATATATTTCAATAATTTTTTATTCTCAAACCTCTCCTATAAACTATTAATCGTGGGTTAATAATTAACCTGAGTTTTCTTTTAGGTAGTGTTTAATGAAGATATGATTGTTAGTTAAACCTAACCACCGGATAATCCAAGATACAATATCCAGCTTTAATTAGGCAATAGCATTACGAATTAATAAAACCGATTAATCAAGGCAATAACTATATATGATGATTCATTTAACTTAGATTGTGTTATCCCTAATGATTACAAACCGTTAGTCACTACACATGAATTTTAAATATAATAATTATAGATTATATTGAAATTCTAGCAATGAGTTTGTAAATAAACGATCCAATGAATACATTAAAATAATCTTTTTATAATACCCAAATCCATACACTTCGGATAACATAAACAATTTCTAAAGAGATAAAGAAATAAAAAAATAGTGAAGGAATGCTTAACTAAGTTGTTGGTGTCGATGTCGCCTACGAATCAGTGTCGGGAATCTACCCTTCTATGGGTCTCTCATAGTTGAGAGCTTTTTCCTTCTCTTTATGCTCTCCCAAAACTCCTGAAGAGAAATTTGGGTCAACCCCCAAAGAATGTCCCAGCCAAAGACTTCTAAAAAAGAAATTAAGACTCACGCTCTCTACTCTTATTTAGGGGTGTCAATGGGCCGAGCCGAGCCCAGGCGATAGCCCGGCCCGGCCCGTTGAAATTTTGATTCGGGCCATTTCAGGCCACGGCCTGGGGGGCTTCTGAGGGCCGGCCAGGATGGGCCGAGGTGGCCCGGGGGCCGAAGTGGCAATCAGATGTGCCGGCCCACAGAGAGGCCCATGGCTCAAGCCGCCTAGCCCGCTCTGGCAGCTGGCCGCCGGCGGGCCGTTTTGGCCCGAAATTTTTTAAAATAAATTTAAATTTTGTTGTTTTATTTTTTAAAATTAAAAAATTATAAAGTTTTTTATTTTATTTTTCATATTTACAACATATGTATATTATGCATATATGTATTTATGCTTTTTAAAACTTTTTAT